>ONZH01021151.1:0-64852 GCA_900303285.1 Rhinella marina | reverse complement strand
AAGGTGAAAAAAATAGCTGTTTGCATAGTTTTTTAAATTTTTTTACAGCATTCACCCTGAGGGGGCAAATCATGTGATATTTTATAGAGCAGGTTGTTACGGACGTGCGATATCCAATATGTCTACCATTTTTATTTTATTACATTTACACATAGATTTATTCTGAACAGAATAAAATCTTTTTTGTTGTTTTTCTGAGGGCCATATTTTTTACATTTTTTTCGGCGATTGTCTCAGGGTCTCATTTTTTGTGGCGACTAATGATGGTTGATACCATTTTCGGTTAAATACACCTTTTTGTCGCCTGCTATTACACTTTTTTGAGGCAAAGGGAAAAAAAATGGCTGTTATGGCATAGTTTTTAAAAAAAACAAAACATTTTTACAGCATTCACCTGGGGGGCAATCTCATGTAATATTTTTATAGAGCAGGTTGTTATGGATGCGGCGATACCCAATTTGTCTAACATTTTTATTTTTGGAAAGTTTTACACATTAGATATTTTTTTGTGTTGCCATTTTCTGAGAGCCATATTTTTTTATTTTTCTGGTGATTGTCTTAGTTAGGGTCTCATTTTTTTGCAGGATAAGATGATGGTTTGATAGGTACCATTTTGGGGTACATATGCTTTTTTGATCGCCTGCTATTACAATTTTTGTAAGGGGAAGAGTGACCAAAAAATGGCTGTTTTGGCACTGTTTTTTTTTTTTTTACTGCGTTCACCTGGCGGGGTGGATCATCTGATATTTTTATAGAGCCAGTCGATACTGACACGGCGATACCTAATATGTCTTTTTTCATTTTTTTCCCTATTTTTTACAATTTTTTTAAATATTATTTTGTGAAAAGGACGCTTTTTTTGGAACTTGAAACTTTTTTTGTAAAACTTTATTTTTTTCACTTTTTTTCACTTTCTTTTTTTTACACTTTTTTAACTTTTGGGGGTCTGATTCCCTTTACAATGCATTACAATACTTCTGTATTGTAATGCATTGGCTCTAAGTGTATTACTCAATGTAATACACTTACAGCCTTCTGCCTGTGAGATCCAGGGGGCTGAATCTCACAGGCTTCCGTAGATAGCAGCCGGATGCCTAAGGAAGGCATAAGATGTGCATTTGCATATGGTTTGGGACGTCATTAGGTATGTGGGAGGGTATTTAAACCTGCTATAGTACACCTTGTTCACTTCTTGAAAAAGACCATTGTGGTGGAAACGTCGCACTTGTGATGAATAAATTAAAATGAATTAAAGACCTGGGAGTGCTGCGGTCTCTATAAACTACTGTTTGGTACTGTAGGTGAAGCGTCCTTAAAAATGATTTTAGGGATTTAGGTCACACAAGCTCAGGGCCAGGACATCAAAGGTACTGTAGTATTTTCCAAAATATTACCTTTACCTCGAGCCACACAAGAAAGGCAGAGGGAGATTAGGGAGGTAAACAAGTGGCTCAAGAACTGGTGTAGGAAGAAGGGGTTTGGGTTCCTGGAGAACTGGGCCAACTTCTCTGTCTGCCACATGCTCTATTGTAGGGATGGGCTTCACCTCAATGGGGAAGATGCCGCTCTTTTGAAGAAGAAACTGTTGTGATGAAAAATAACTGGAATGGGTGGACTACAGTACTCAGAAAGATTGTCAAAATTAGGGTTATTCTAGGGTTTAGAAAAAAGGAGACTGAGAGGAGATCTAATCATTATGTATAAATATATCAGGGGTGAGTACAGAGATCTCTCCCATCATCTATTTATCCCCAGGACTGTGACTGTGACAAGGGGACATCCTCTGTGTCTAGAGGAAAGAAGGTTTGTACACAAAGAGGATTCTTTATTGTAAAAGCAGTAAGACTATGGAACTCTCTGCCTGAGGAGGTGGTGATGGTGAATTCACTAAAAGAGTTCAAGAGGGGACATGATGCAGTTCTGGAGTGTAATAGTATTACAGTTATATTATAGTTATTAGATTTCTGGAGAAGGGTCAGGGAGTTGATCTAGGGAGTTATTCTGATTGCCTGATTGGAGTCGGGAAGGAATTTTTTTCCCTTAAAATAAGGAAAATTGGCTTCCACCTCATGGAGTTTTTTGCCTTCCTCTGGATCAACTTGCAGCATAACAGGCTGAATTGGATGGACAGATGTCTTTTTTTCAGCCTTACAAACTATTGGAGTCATTTATCAAACTGGTGTAAATTAGAACTGGCTTAGTTCCCCATAGTAACCAATCAGATTCCACCTTTCATTTTCCAAAGGAGCAGTCACAAATGAAAGGGGGATTCTAATTGGTTGCTATGGGCAACTAAGCCAGTTCTACTTTACACCAGTTTGATAAATTACCCCATATGTTACCATGTTACTATAATGGCTAGAAGGTTGGAGGAGTGTTTAAACTAGGGACTGATGGGTAGGATAATTAAATTATAGGAGGGGAAGATATTGCAGATAGTTCCTTGGGGTGAGGGAATGGAACTGGGGTGGAATGGAGGGAGGGACAAGAACAGTTCATAATGAAAAGTATATGGTAAAAATATCCAAAAACCTTTTAATTGTATGTCAACTAATGCTAGAAGCTTGATTAATAAAACTGGTGAACTGGAAGTAGTGATGTGTGAGGAGGATTATGACATAGTTGGAGTAACTGAGACATGGCTGGATGATAGCTATGACTGGGCATAAGGGTTACAGTCTGTTTAGAAAGGATCATCAAAACCAGAGAGGGGGAGGGGTCTGCCTTTATGTAAAGTCCTGTCTAAAGCTCACACTCCGGGAAGATATAAGTGAGGGACATGAACATGTGGAGTCACTGTTGGTAGAAATACATGGAGGCAAAAACAATAATAAAATACTGATAGGAGTTTATTATAATCCACCTAATATATCAGAGTCCACAGAAAATCTACTACGGGCCCATTGAGATGAATGGGTCCGCACCCGTTCTGCAAAATTGTCTAGATAGATGAGCTGGCAAATCATGAGGTCGTTATTATGGGGGACTTCAACTAACCAGATATAGACTGGGAAACCTGTGGATCTCATAAAGGAAACAGGTTCTTAGCAATGATAAAAGACAATTACCTTTCACAACTGTTCAGGGTCTGACCAGAGGGACGGCCTTACTGGTCTACTTACGGCCTACTTAGTACTAACCAATAGACCTGACAGAGCAAAAGTTGTGCAGGTTGGGGGACACCTGGGAACTAGTGACCATAAAATAATAACTTTACAATTGACATTCTATAGAGTGTTTCTTCAACAAGGCACAAAAACTCTAAACCTCCAAAATGCAAAATTTGACCTGCTAGGAGAGGCGATTAGCCTCACTAACACGGACAATATCCTTGGAATAGGAATACAGCGACAAAATGCCATACCACCAAGGCTGAGTTCAAACTTCGGTTATTTGGTCGTTATTTCAATCGGTTTTTGTGAGCCAAATTCAGGAGCCAAGCCTACTATTGGATTAGGTATAATGAATAGGTCTACACCTGTTCTGTGGGTTTCGTTCGCACTTGCTTTTGGCTAACAATAAATGATGAGAATAACTGACCAAATAACTGAAGTGTGAATTGAGCCTAATAGTGACACACAGTAATTCTACAGTTAACAGAAGGGATTCAAATGCATGTGCTTGCACTGCCACAACATGGATTAAAAAAAACTTTTTTTTTACCACTACTTTATTGTCGCTGCCTCCATGTCCTTATTATGTTCCACTTAAGAGTCATTGGGACACAGCTCCTGTACGGGCGTGCATCATTTTTTTTTTTTTGCTTTACTGAAGGCTGCTGTTTGCTTTTCTTTTGGTTTAGCTAGGGGTTTGCTAGGACTGTTGGTGGCCTGCACGATGATGTACACGTCTATATATGCGCCCTGCTTGTCATTCTGACGCACAGTAACTGTTCTCTACTAGAAAGGACTAGCTATGCATGTTGCTGCACTGCACAATGATGTACGCCAAGAAACATTCTCCCTAAAGTTTACCTGAGGCCGCATAGACCTGATTTATTGCGCTTCAATATTAATTTGTAACAAGGCAAATTTCTTGGAGACCAATTCAAATTTTTGTAAACTTCGCTCATCTCTAATTACATAATTGGGAACATTCAGTTATATCAATTAGTTGAGATTAAATATGCATTGTCTAGAACAGTAGACTAACATAATTAAGAGTAATTATATACCTGTAATTGTGCATATAATTGCACAGCATTACAACTAACAATTTAATGCTAATATTTCAGTTAGTAAATTGTTAGATATAGGACCAGTCATTCAGTGGCACTTCTATTAACTTTGGTCATCTTGCCAGCAAGTGTAAAAGCTTGCATCAATCTAGTATACAATTTATATAATTCAGTTTATTTATGCATTTTCAAACAAGCAGTACACATGGCATATGAGCGGCACTTACAATCCAAATTGTCACATATCTGTTGCTTCTTCTAGGTGTCACAACAAGCAACAGATTTGGTACCTTGCCAATTCCCAAGTCACACAAAATATGCAATACATAGCAGAAAAAACAGGTCAAAGGGTCATTTCTGTGTCCCCAAGTGTGTGACAGTCCATAGCTAATGTCAGACATGACCATTGTCAGTACAGAAAAAGGGGAGGGTAAAACATCTCCTTCCCTGAGGAGACAGGGATCCACAGATGAACACCAGGAGGACCATATATACCGGCTGGAATTTTTATGGAAATTTTCGGTTTTAGTCAATTATTTTCTCAAAGAGGATTCTACTGTTGTTCCTGGAGTGCTAGATGTCATCAATCATAAAGTAATGGTTTTCCTGTCCATAGAACAGGCAACAGAACAGAACATTTTTTGATGATGGAGTCATCTAACTGTACTTTTGGATGTGTATAAAGTCAAGAAGGCATGATGAATTAGATACAGCTGGGTAAACTTATTTGTGGCAGCAAGCAATATCTGATAGACAGCCATTGAGTCATACACATGAGGAAATATGCGTGCACCTCACATCATATGACTGGGCAGGCTGGTTGTCATCCAGTTTGTACACTAGTAAATTATACAGCTGTGATACAACTCAGTTACTACTCCCCTTGTCAGTGGTTAGGTATAACAGTGGAAGTGATTGTAGGGTATGTTGTAGGGTATGAACAATTGCATTTTAAAACTATGTTTAAATTGTTGGAAGTGGTAGAAAGCATGTTGGGGGGTTGGGGGTTAGAATCCAAATATCTCTTATGCTTGCATACGAACCTGTCGAGTGCCTGTGATGCCTGTGACGCCAAAACCAGACTAATTTTCACCATGATATCAGCAGAGAAGAGCAATGAGGGGTTCTAAGTTCTCACAGAAGCTATTTTTGGTTGGGCTGACAGTTTATAAGATGCCAGGGTTATATTCAGGATTCTTGCCTGCTGAAACTTAGGTTCAGCATCCTTAGTCAGGGCAAACCCTGAAGGTTTGGCCCACAAAAAGGGTGGCCCACAAAAAAGTAGCACATCTCCAGCAATAGTATGACAAGATGAATGAGCAAGTGATTGTTTTTTAATTACCCACAAGTCACAAAATATGCTGAAAGTGGTTCTCCATTTACATCTATGCATCATTGGGTGCATCGGATTATGTTGGCTGATACTGCTCGCATCTCTTCAACAGTGATGCTGTAGAAGAAAAAATGTCCTGTTTTTTCCAACAAGATGGGGCAACAGGTCACACATCACAGAACAGAACTGTTTATGAAGGAGTAAACTGTGGGCAAGGGGTTTTGGCCACCATGATCCCCAGACTTGTCCACATCCCCTGGATGAACTCAAGGAGAACATCACAAACACTATCCGTGGCATCACTGCTGAAGAGCTGCAAGCAGTATCAGTCAACATAATCCTTCCCTAAAGCTGCATAGACGTGAACTGGGAGTTTGACATGGGCAGGAAAAAAGGGTAGCATACAAAACCTTTAAAGTGATACTCCACCTGTGAAGGAATTTTAAACTTGGGACACCCCTCTGTTAGAGTCAAATAATCTGAAATTCCTCCATTAGATACTATAGGTTCCCTTCAGTAGCAATTGGGAAAAAAATGTCCTGTGGACATTGGTATCTCCCAAGCAAAAATAGTTGGCTCCTATATGGAAAGAGGTTGACTGTAGTTGTCTCCCATTCATTTAAAAGATCTCATTGGAGTAAAACTATTATAGAACGCAGCTGTTGTGGTGATCAGCTAGCTTCTACACAGCAGACACTCGGTAGCAGAGTGCATAATTGACAACTCCAGTCATGTCCTTTTAACTCCTCAGATACCATGGTCATTTGCATCTGAGTGGTCGGAGCATTGCATTCCTGGTGTCCAAACTACTCCACAGTCAGAGTGCCATTTGGTTGCTATGGTGGCCTGGGGCCTTCTGAAGGCTCCAAGTCCTGCCATAGCAAAGTTCCTATCAAGTCCTAAACACCAACACAAGCCTCAAAGCAATGACATGGCATGCCCTGGAACACAGCACTAAACCTACAACAATTTCTCTAGGAGAACAAAGGGCAAAAGTCTACAACGTACCATATGTATAAAAATAATTTTAATTGAAACATTCAATGATTACGATTAATATTGCATGATATCTATGCGTTTTACTCTGCTGCCATAGCAGAGTTCCTATCAAGTCTTGCCTATGGCAGGGCTTGATAGGAACACACTGATTCTCCCATAGACAGACCATTGCATTCTATGGTATAAGTGAACACATGTTAAAATCCCCTAGGTGGACTAAAAACAAAGGTGATAGAAGTAAATAAATGTTAATAAAAAAAAAAACTGAAAAAATACATGGATTTCAAATCCCCCCTTTCACCACTTTACAAATAAAAATAAACCAAAAAAATAAAGATCATCGCCATTTATGCATTTCAAAATGCCTTAACTATTAAAATATAAAATACAAAAGTATTTATCCGGTAGGGTGAATGGTGCAATTATTCACCTTCCCTCTGATCTAATTCGCTCTTCTGTAGTCCACAACTTGTCCTGCAATAAACAAGCTCTTATACGGCTATGTCAGGGTAGGGATGCTCAATTGCGGCTCTCCAGCTGTTGCAAAACTGCAACTCGCAGCATGCCCTAATTGCTGCAGGCTATCCAGGCATGCTGGGAGTTGTAGTTGTGAAACAACTGGAGGGCCTCAGGTTGGGCATGCCTGGGCTATGTGAATAGAAAAATTAAAAAGGCATGTAGTAAAAAACTAAAAATTGCTGCATCAGGAAGAGGTTAATCTTCATCATAAAAATCCTAGTAATGATAGTGTGCCGCCAGACATATCAGTGTGCATCAGAGTTACTGTACTGACTTCATACTGTAGTCCAATTGACCATGTTTCACACTGCGCTGCTGCTGCTACTACCCCTACACAGCTGCAGATCTCCAATTATGTTCCATACTAACTGCTGCTGGCACACCCTATGCTGTACAGTATAACAATCCTGAAACTGCTTTAAAAAAAGGGGATCATTTTTGATGGCTTTTGTTAAAAACCATTGCTTTTTTAACTGCCAGGCATCTGCCCTCAAAAAGAGATATTTGGACCTTTCTTAATTTTAAAAAGCATAACAAATACAAAAATGTTATGTTAAACAGGCTGTCTGTTAACACTATCAACAATGGTTTTCCTCATAGCCATACATGTCATTGTTACTTTGACATTACAGTCCTAGGAGACCTCAGCGTGTCATACATGACTTTTAAAGGCAATATTCAATTCAGGTCGAATGGATTCAGACCAAATCAAATCTGATGGTCAAATCAATTGAATCGGAAATTTTACGAAATTTGCTCATGTCTAGGTAACACCTTTGACATTGTATATACTCTTTGAAAAACAATAAGAAAAGAAAAACACATCGAGATAGAAATGTGAGATTGCTGCAAAACTTTCTATTCTGCCAAATATGTAAATCATTATAGGTGTGGTCTGATTAGACACTGGGTTTTGCCACAAGAACATGTAAAATTGTTCCCTCCTCTACCTTATAAAAAGACTCTCAGAGGCTACTTTTGGTTATTGTACTGCTAGACATGTCTTTACGATACACTCAAAGAAATGTTGCACACTTGACAGACATTGAGAGGTGGCACATTACTGGAATGAGAGAAGCAGATTGGTCATTTTGATGAACTTCCCACACTCTAGACTAATGTTTCTCAACTCCAGTCCTCAGGACCCACCTGCCGGTCATGTTTTCAGGATTTCCTTAGTATTCAGCAGGTGATGTAATTTGTGTCAGTGCATCAGGACTTACTACAGGTATTCATTCTGTGGGATATTCTTAAATCATGACCGGTAGGTGGGTCCTGAGGACTGGAGTTGAGAAACACAGCTCTAGACCATTGAGACCTAGTTGTTAGCAGTTGTTTGGAGCGGTGGCTACAGGGAACAGCCTCTGGATGAGCCATGCAGGTCACCAGTGGAGAGGATCATTTGATCCATTGACAAGAATTAGCAGTTCCCATAGTTTTGTGTTCCATCATCCAGACACAGGTGGCACCTTCATTACACACTCCTGTCTCTGGCTGACCATTTCCAGGCATTTGGCAGAAGAAATTTGGTGTCATGGTGCCCATTACATGTCCTGCTATTGGCATCCAGCTACCATCGCTTTAATTTGTAGTAGTGTCATGAGTGAGAAACCTGGACTGCTATAGACTGAAACTGTATCGTCTTTAGCAATGAATCCAGCTTCTGTTTGGGATCAGATAAAAGTTGAGTTTCAGTATGATAACCTCATGGTGAGTGCAGCAATCCTGCCAATGCTGTGGAGCCACACACTGTCCCAACTGCTGGAGTAATGATCTGGAAATCCATACAACAGTTGGTCACCCCAGTAATGAAATGAGGGACAATAAAAGATCAGCAGGATAATGGTTGCCCACACTCACAGCAAAGGTTTAAGAGGAATGCTTCCACTAGATTGCAACTCTTATTTGGCCTGCCCGTTCGACAGATTTATTGCCAAGATCAACTGTAATGCCAAGTACAGCAAGCTATCACTGTGCAGGATCTCCAGCCCAGCTGGAACATCTTTGGGCAAATGTGCAGCAGGAAACTATACAGAACCTGTATGCCTCCATACCAAACTACATTGTATCTTGTATCCAGGTTAGAGGCAGCCAACAGAGTACTAGAGCCTCGTTTCAATTGTTTTTCCCAATAAACTTCTCCTTTCATTCTAATATTGTAATCACTTACAGTACATATATCATCATTACATTCACACAGAAAGATTTGTTCCAGTCCAACAATTCCTTCTTTTGAATTCTGTTTTGGTACTTTCCATTTTGTAGATCCATTTGTAAAGCTTCAGTTTAAAACAATAAATTCCCCCCTTTCCAAGTTATATCCCTCCACCCCCCCCTTAAACACATCTACTACTGTATGTACCTGATAAGTATGTCTTTATCTTCTAGCAGAAGGACCTGGCTTCGCCCCGGGTACTGTATATTTCTTCTATTTCATTTAATGTTTGTGTGTCGTTAAAAGATATTGACAGTTACCTTTACAGCACCCCGCCTCCTTAATAGTGACCTCCAAAGCCCCCCACCCCTTAACACTGATCCCCCCTACAGTGCCCTATCTCCTTAAAGTGGGACCTCCACAGCAGCCCACCCCCTTACCTTTGACCTTCACAGCAGCCTGCCCCTTTAACGGTGAGTTCTACGACACCTCACCCACTTGACAGTGACCTCCACAGGGGCCCGCCCCCTTAACAGTGACATCTACAGCACCCACCCCTTAACACTGACCATAGGTTTTAGTCCCCTTAGCTGACCTCCACCATTACTGGCCCCCTTGACAGAGACCTCCACAGCGACTGCCCTTTAACAGTGACCTCACAGTACCCTGCTCCCTTATGTGACCTCACAGTACCTGCTACCTTAATAGTGACCTCAGATTACCCTGCTGCCCCGTTAATAGTAGCCTCCACAGTCCCCTTCTCCCTTAACAGTGACCTCCACAGTGCCCGCTCCTTTAACAGTGACCTCCACAGCAGCCTGCCCCTTTAACTGTGACCTTCCCCTAGGGTGGCCAGAGGTCCAGTTTTAGGCCGGACAGTCTGGCTTTCAGACTACCTGTCCTCTGTCCGGCGCAGGGCCTGGATGGACACAGGTATGTCCTTTTGAACAGCTCACTCTCAGACAGCAGCACTGTGCAGTCTGAGCATGAGCTGCAGAAAGAAAGTCACCCTCTCTCCCACCCCTGCAGCTGACAGAAGTTGATTTTTACATTCATTTCTTTCAATCCCCGTCGACTGCGGAGTGGGCCTGGCCTGATCGGTTTGGGGCGTGGCTTTGTGGGACCTGGGGGTGGGGCTTTTAAGTCCTTCTTTTGAGGGTGGTCTGAATTATAGATGCCATGGTTGATGCCATGATAATTATGAGGAAACACAGTGGGTCGCAGTGGAAGAAGACCTCTTTTATTACTACTGAACGGTAAATATGTGAAATTTACATTATATTAGGTAAGGTCTGATGATGAATTAGTCTAAAACATGTTATATTGATGGTAAACGGAATACCCCTTTAACAGTGTCATCCACAGTGCTCTGCCCCTTTAAAGCTGACCTACAGCAGTGAAGAAAAATGGCTGGGTTTTTATGGAAACCTGGTGTGAAACTGTGTATGGGTGGAGACTAACACCCTGCGAGCTTCTATTGACTGATAAGGGTCATGTGACCAGGGTTCCTTTGGCTAATGCATTTTTTGGGAATATCTCAGGAACATACACATACACTTAGCTTTATATATTAGAAGACACTTATGCAATGATTGGTTTCTCATTCAGCTTGGGAACACAACGTAACCTTTCTCATTTTGCAGAATTTGTAAGCTTATTTCTCCAACAGCTCAATGTATGTTAGGTTTTAGGTGCAATTGTTTCAGTTCAAGACAATCTACAAATGACTGAATCAGTAGTGTTCACAAGAGTAAGAATAACCTCTATAGACAAGTGATGAGAATAATACCCCGAGGCCAGCATCTCTATTCCTGCTTTTGAGAGTCAAGTATTTATGATCTTTCTTGTACTGCCAATACAACAATATAATGAAGTGTATAGTTTTATCCACCACTATTCCATTTTTTCTTGAATTAAATGTTCAAAGGGGAATCTGTGCTCCAAATGCATTCTCTCAGTAACACCACTTCAAGTGATTGTTTACTGCATCCTCTATCAATCTATTTTAAACTACCGTTTTAGTAAATTCCATTTCAGTCTCTCATTCTAGTGTAGATTTTTTTTATTACGAGAAATTGGATTCTAGTTCTTCTTTTCCATCACTTCTGTTAAAACTTTTTTTTTTACGTGTTTTAGTTTCAGTCAGGGAAGTTGTTAGAACTGAACACTAAAGGGAAGGTTTATAAAAGTTTGTATGCCACAATAGTGGGGTAAAAATGTGCAAATTATAGTTGTTCCATAATTTGTGACTTTTTGAGCTTTTCAACACTTTAAAAGAGTCATGGCATGCCTGGTGTACTATCATTTACTCCAGAAACTGGCACAACGTGTACCTGAAATATACACCAGCTACTAGGTGTAGATTATAGTTTCTAATGCCCAGAAAGCCAGATGATGCACCAAATTTATTTAGAGGATTGGGCTTACTCCAGTACACCTCTATTAGATCAGACATACTGGCTGGTGTGGTTTATTCTGCTGAATAAAAAAATACCTGAAGGGTGAACATCCATTGACTGACAGGCCCAGGCAACAGTATCCTCTCCCCTAGCCCTGTAATAGTGCACCCGTGCTGTGTGCCATAATTTCATCGAATGTACAGTAAGCATATGTTCAGCTGAATCAGATGTACTGCACATGTGCCAGTGAGGTATCACATGAATCTGTGAGAAAATGCTAATGCCTTGCCCTGTCAGTGGAAAGGATGGAGGTGTGGAAAGCATAGGAGTTTAGGTGCATGAAATTGCTAGAATCGAACTCTAATCGAATTTCCAGAAATTCGCTCATCACTATAATATAGCTTTAATGATTGTTTTTGAGCTTTCCAGTGTTCAGAGATAAGAACTACAGAGCAGCTTCCTGACAGATTCAGTATGAAGCAGAGAGTGAATTTGTAGATTCACATAAACTGAATGCTGTAGAGGAAAAACTATTGAAAAATTGTAATAAAAACCAATTGATCAAAAAAAACTGTGTTATCCCAAAGTGAGTAAAATGCAATGATAAAAAAATCGCTGCCAAAGATGTCCATAATCTTTAAACTCCTATATAGATAGGGAACCTATTGTCATTTTACTGCTGCTGTCGAGCTGTCATTTGGCCCCTTGGAGTCTTCCCAGCCCTATAACCGGACATATGTCTATATATGAACTATTTATCCCCAGGACTGTGACTGTGATGAGGGGACATCCTCTGCATCTGGAGGAAAGAAGGTTTGTACACAAACATAGAAGAGGATTCTTTAAGGTAAGAGCAATGAGACTATGGAACTCTCTGCCTGAGGAGGTGATTATGGTAAGTTCACTAAAAGAGTTCAAGAGGGGCCTGGATATATTTCTGGAGGGTAATAATATTACAGGTTATAGTTACTAGAGAGGGGTCGTTGATCCAGGGAGTTATTCTTATTGCCTGATTGGAGTCGGGAAGGAATTTTTTCCCCTAAAGTGAGGAATATTGGCTTCTACCTCACAGGGGTTTTTTGCCTTCCTCTGGATCAACTTGAAGGATAACAGGCCGAACTGTATGGACAGATGTCTTTTTTCGGCCTTATAAACTATGTTACTATGTAAGTTAATGAATTAATATTCTTTTCTTTATCCAGTTACTGCTTGCCTATTGTCCATAGGATATCTTGTGCATCCCACATACCCTGCACTTTGGGGGACACGGGTCTGGGGTCCTCCTCCATTCTTTATCTCTGGAATTCATGTGCATAGATTTGTTTTATGAGTTATTTTTTCCCCTGGTTAACCTTCTATGTATCTGGAACGAAAAATACATTGGATAGGGTCTTTGTAAGGATGCGTTAAGTCTGGGTACGTGGTCAGAGTGCACTTACCTTCAAGGTGAATCTCTGGGCCGAGGCAAAATTAGGGCAATAGTAGAGACAGGCTTTTGTCCCATGGTTTCAGCTCTTTTTCCCACCTAGTAGCCTATAGCCGTTTTTATAGGTCCGGTGGCTTTATAGCACTTGGATTGACAGTTTTTGCACTGTACGGCATATCGTGGCCCTTATGTGGGCCAATATTTGTTATTTATTTTATTTCAGATACTGAATAAAAGTTATGTTTTAGGCCTTTACCCCCAGTGATATTTGTCTAGCAATAGCAATAGTGGTTGATTAATTCCTCTATACTCTATTCTGAGTAATGTGCAAAGCTCTAATTGAGTCAATTCTCCTTCCCTCTCTGATCATAGTAAATGGTCTGACGGAGAACAGCAATTGTGGCCTCCAAACAAAGGAGGCGGTCATAAAGTCAGGACAGGAAGTAGAATACATGGAACAAAAGCAAAAAATTATATCCAGAAAGCCATCCATTATTTTGGGGAAAAAAACTAGCAAAAGAACATTAAATAGAATATTCACATATAGGCCATTAATGTGATTTAAAAAATCAGCAAGAAGCATATTCCAATTTAAATAAGTAATTTGTTTTAAAGTAAGGTCTCTATCCTTCCTAGCTGGAGTTGTTCTGTACAATGTGATTATAAAGAACATTAAATTATGTTCTATCAAAAGAGTACTTAAAGTTAAAATAATGTAGCTTGCAGTAGAGTTATTATTGTATGTACAGTATAATGTTCTATTTCTGGGCCTGGGTGATTGGATTTTTCTATTCATATAGCCATTGCTAAGTGCAGTATTAGTGTTCCTGATATACGGTATTTTAAAGTCCAGCGTTAGATTTAGGGAGGTGGCTGTTTGCTGCTTTTGCGCATCTGCTGGTCACGGTACTTCTGGTTTGTGCACCTGTGATTGCACCGATTGAAAAGTTTTTGTACAGACATCAGGTGTTTGTAATCTCCTCTGTGCACCATGGCACATATATGAAACAGGTAAGCTGATGGCAGTACCTATACTGTTTGTAGGCAAGGAGGATGTTTTTCCCATTTCAGCCTTTCATTTCTTTTTGCATGTGCCATTATTTTATAAACTAATATAAGTTTCAGGCATTTGTCTGCAGGGCTATTTCAGCTACTAGTTTTAGCTACTAGTTTTAACGGGCAGCAGCAATGCCATTAAGGCTCAAGGCCATTAATACTCAATTACAGTTTTTTAAGAGACTTTCTCAGATGGAAATTGGACCACTCATCATCTTCATCAGGGAATGATTTCCTTTCCTAGGTCTGTCAGACTTCAACAGAACTTAGAGAAGACTTGCAGGAACATATAGTTGGAGGTGGGGTGCCAGTATTTTGTATAGTCCTAATGTCTTTTTCTCAGAGAATAGAATAGGGTAGTTGATGGGATCTGGAGAAGTCTGATCATAGATCATTTACACGTCAGTGTTTTGGTCAGTAATTTCAGTGATTGTGAGCCAAAACCAGGATTGGAGCCTCCACAGACATAAGGTATAAGGGAAAGATCTGCACCTGTTCTGTGTTTAGAGCCGCACCTGGTTTGGGCTCAAAATCACTGATGGAAATCACTGACCAAAACACTCACGTGTGAAAGAGGCGTTACTCCATCATAGAACACCCCATTTACAATATACCAATACTGAAAGGCCTAGAAAAGCTTTGAATAAAAAGGTAATAGAACATGTATCAGAACATCAGTACCAGCAAAGAGTTTATTCTTCAATCTCCCTTATACCCTGAATAACTATATACCTCTGGTACATAGGGGACACCTCTAGGATGGAGATGATTTGATCCACCATTTCCATACAACTAGGGAACAATATGGAAAACTTTTGATGCATACCTCCATGTGCCAATAGCAGAGATCTACAGGAAATTCTCAGTCCATTTGAAGAATGTTATCAGTGTGACATATAAATTAGTAAGAGACAAGGTCTCTGGCCGTTATAATAGAGTTAGCAAGGTTTGAGACCTGGGCAGAGACATACACAGAAGACAAGTCAGCTGTCCAAATTCCTCAACCGCTTTTAACCAATCGCAGGAGAGGTACATTCTCAGCTAGTGACCAGATAGGGTCAGCACAAGATAGAAATGATGGCAACCGGGGGCAACACCAAGCTTGTTTTGTTCACTGTATTGCCACAATGTGCCATATGTCCTGGAAGTTATCTTCATTTGTAATGGTTAGTTTATGTATCACCTCCTATGCAAATCATCTCAAAAGTCCTAGCAAAGGTCACGCGAGGCTAATCCTCCTTAATCATAATGTGACTTTGAGACTGTGACACATACTGCAAGTAAGGCTTTTTTATCCATACATTTTCATTATCCTTTACTATTTTTCATAATTATATATTTAATTCTGCAGAACAGTCACTACCTTAGAGCAGAACCAGCTCATTTATATATTTCATGGATGAATATTTGTCTTGTGTTCGTGTTTGGCCATTATCTTACTGTGGCCAAAGAGAGTGTGGTTTCCCCTGTTCCTGCAATCGCAGCACATATTAGAGGCTCAATCTCAGACTGGAACTCAGATGAAGTCTCAAGATATTCAGCCTAATGGTGTAGAGATTGACATGCCACTACTGAGAACTTTAGGGGTCATTTATAACCATATCTGGCGCAGATTCTGTTGCATCCCATGGTGCGTAAGAATCTGCAACTTATTCCCCGCTCATACCAGGTCTAAAAAAGTGGGTGTGGCTTGTTGATGGCTGTCAGGCCCGTCTCATTCATCATTTACATTTAGAAGCGGGGGTGGATATGCTGAAGTTATGAAGGTGAAAAAAAGAACAAAACAACCAAACCTAGCGCACATAGCAAAGAAGTAAATAAGTCAATGGAGCAAGTGCACACAAATATCGCTAGATTACCAGCTCAATAATACATAGAAATCAAAGTACAAGAAAATACTATATAGAATTTTCTGAAGCTATGTAGAGGCCAGCGTCTCTACATAACTTCGGCGATCCACCTCCATCTATAGGGTTTATTGAGACCAGCGTCTAAAATGTCGGTCTTAATAAATGTGCCCCTTTGAGTCTGTCTGAAGATGTAGAATCACTGCAACCAAAATAATGTATCCATAGATCATCACCACTTTTTGCAGTTAGATAGACCCATTGCTACAACTGGTAAGAAAGGGGGATAAACACTCCGGTAATTAAGTGGTTAAATTTCTCCCCTATACCATATTTGTATGGCCAGTATTGGATGATCAATACAAACAGCCTGTAAATTAATTCAAAAGTGGTTACAGCACGTGTCCCCTTTAGGGCTAAGGTGGGTGCACGTCTGGTACTCTCCCTTGCTTCACCCCAAGGGTATAAATCTTGATATTCAATAATGATAGACAGCACTCCGGTAGTATTCAATGCAAAGTGGGTTTTTATTTCATATCAGCCGAATTGTGCCCACCACTGAAGCAACGTTTCAAGCGCGTCATCACTGGGGCCGGGGCGTTACATGATGACGCAGGGGTGCCGACGGGTGTGCGCACGCTAGAGGAACGGAGTATGCCGGGTGCGGAGGCGCCTAGGGGATGGGCGCATGCGCAGTAGGTGCAACTGCTTAGCCAGTGTGTCGTCAATTATGAATACAGCTGGCGCAGAAGCAGTAGGTTAAATGAGTGTGGCGGCCATCTTGAAATAGGGCAGAAGCCCAGGTCATTGAGTACTGAGTGTGTTTGATATGTATAACAAACACCACTGAAGGAGAAAAACACCACTGAAGGAAAAAACACCACTGAAGGAAAAAAACGGAGGAGCTATGTTAATTAAGTAAATAGGGCTTGGAATAGTGACCTATCGACTATAATGATAAATTGTACAAAATTGTATATATTAACAACTATATGAGCATAAATAATGGCATATATGTGTCACTGCATATACTTATGCTAAGACATGCTTCTAGAAGTGGTCAAGGTAATCCCAGGAGGCTATGATGTGTGGAGGCTATATTCAATCCGCAGAGTATTCCTGAAAGTAAAGGAGATATCATTATTATCATAGCAGTCTGAAGTACAAATGTCTTATTCAAAACAATAATCCTTGTTGAGACCAATAGGCTGAAGAGTGTTCAAGCGGCGGATCCAGGCCATCTCTCTCTCTTTCAGTAAGTGTTCGCGGTCCCCGCCACGTCTAAGGGGTGGGATCCAATCAATTACATGGAACCGCAGTTGGCTGACAGAGTGTCTTTGTATGTCAAAATGTTCCACTAAAGGGGCGTCTTTTTTTTTACCGGTCCTTATGTTGGACTTATGTTGACAAATTCTGTCCTTAACTTTCTGGGTTGTTTCGCCAACATACCCCAGACCGCAGGGGCATTTAATCAGATATACTACATAACTCGAAAGGCAAGTATAGTGACCCCTGATGTAGAAGGTTTTCCCAGTGGTAGGGTGAGTAAAGGTCGGACCCTTGCAGATGTTGCTACACTGGGCACAAGATAGACATGGGTACGTACCCTTGTTCGGGGAACCCATGATTGTAGTTTGTGTGTTCATCAGTTTTCTGGATCCAATATCAGACCTAACTAGGGTGTCTCTAATGTTTCTGGCTCTTTTGTATGCCATCATAGGTTTTTCTGTAAATATTCTTGGAAAATTATGATTTAGAATGTGCCAGTGTTTGTGGACAATTGTTTGAATGTCCCTGCTCAGGGGTGAAAATGTGGTAACACACGGTATACGAGTCGTAGTATTCCTTGGTTTAACCAAGCGGGGTGTCAAAAGTGTTTCTCTAGGTTTGTTCCGTATTTGTATGAGGTGTTTGTCCAATATTTCTCTGGGGAAGCCCCTCTCTATGAATTTCCTTGACATGTTTTCAAGCCTAGAGTCAAGAGTGCCAGTATCAGAGACGATACGTTTGACCCTCAATGTGTTGTCCCTTACCCATAAGTGTACGTCCAAGAAGGGTATGTACACTTATGGGTAAGGGACAACACATTGATCACCGACATATATAGGAAGCCCACAGACAAAAATAGCCTGCTTAAATTCACTAGTCACCACCCGCCTGGATTGATCAAGTCCCTCCCACTGTCCCAACTTATGAGGGTCAATTATTCATAATTGACGACACACTGGCTAAGCAGTTGCACCTACTGCGCATGCGCCCATCCCCTAGGCGCCTCCGCACACGGCATACTCCGTTCCTCTAGCGTGCGCGCACCTGTCGGCACCCCTGCGTCATCATGTAACGCCCCGGCCCCAGTGATGACGCGCTTGCATGCTTTTAAGCGCCAGCGGCACCGTCTCTGCCGGATGGCCGCTTTATCTTCGCCCAGCCCTACGATAGGTAAGCGCATTTACTTTATTTACTCTACAAAAGCCTTGTTACCCTCATTTTTGCTCTCAGCTGACCCTGTCTGCCCATGTTATTTACAGGGTGTCAAACGTTAACCCCCACATAGGAAATGGTCTGAACATGTAGCCCACTGGCTCAGACATACACCTCAGCTAGTGGGTGATTGTTTCTTGTATTTACTACCTGTTTAGTCATCTCTTTATGAATACCATGCATTTACTATTATGCTCTACTATTTTGAACCATAATTTGAGTGTCAATAACGTTGATTTAAGCATTCTCTCATATGCCTATGATCTTATTAAGATGGTTCTTATTCCCTGTAATTTATTTTATCTTTAACTTTATATTTTGTGCACTAGCCTGACGAAGGGCTCACTCAGCCCGAAACGTTGCTTCAGTGGTGGGCACAATTTGGCTGATATGAAATAAAAACCCACTTTGCATTGAATACTACCGGAGTGCTGTCTATCAATACAAACAGCCTGCTCAGCCTATGAGGATTTTGAGTTGATAATTAAAGGTAGTGTTGAGCCAAGTTTACAGAAATTCAATTTGGCTGCATTGGCAAATTTCACAAAGAAATTTGCTTCGTGAAGAAGCTCATTTCTTTGTAAGTAGTGGACGCAATGATGAGGAACAGTGATTGCGTCACCCCCCCCCCCAATCCCCGTCATTGAACCCCTCAGACGCTGTGTTCATCGCTGATCGTGGCATCTTATATTTTAAAATTATGGCTTTCAGGGGTTAATCAAAAAATTTAAAAAAATAAAAATACTCACCTTATTCATTTGAGCGTGAAGAGGCCGCCGGGCCATCGTGACTGAAGATCCCACGTGAAATGACGTCATCACGCTGGCCGGTGTGGTGATGTCATACGTCACTGCGCACATGATTTTGTGTGGGATCTTCGGTCAAAATGGCCACTGCAGACTCTTCACGCTCAACGAAGCACTAGGAAATTCGGCTTTGTGTCGAATGGAATTTTCCCTAAAATTCGGATCAAAGTCCACTTCGGATACTTCGCTCAACCCTAATTAAAGGAGGAAAAATTTTCTGCTCTAATGTATCATTTGGTGTAATATGATTAAATTGCAGCGTGGTATGAAACAAAACTACAACTCTAATGGGTTATCTCCCACAGGTTACTTACATTTTTCCTAAATTATAGTGATCTGCCCCTACTCTTTGGTGCCACTAAGTTTTTTATTTTTGTTTCTGAATGTATCAAATATTTTTAAAAGTTTTGTGCATACTGTATGCTTCCATTACTATATGTGTCACGGATGACAATTTGGATTTTTTAAAGGGAATTTAAAGATTTTTTTTTTTATGAGCATAAGTCTGGTCAGCCTCATTTTGTGCACAGTTCAGACTACAGTAAGCACAGAATCAGCTCAGCTTGGTATAGTATAAGAGAACACTTCTGACCTACCGCTGGTTAGATCAAAGACCTTTGGAAGACTACTCACCTCAAGCAATGCCGTTGTCATGCAGTGTAAATGCAGCAAGGTCCAGTCTCATCATAATTTGTGCCCTAGAAACTTTGACACATAGTGCAAGTAAGGATTTTTTATCCATACATTTTCATTATACTTTACTATTACTACATTTTTACCATTATAATTTAATTCTGCAAAATAATATCAAGCATTAATAGAAAATAATAGGTGCCTGTCAATAACCTAGAGCAGAACCAGTTCATTTATGTACTGCATGGATGAACATTCATCTTGCAGCAATCACACGGTTTTTAAATGAAAATACTGCATCAAATCATAGAACATTACATATCTCTAAGCTCAGCATCTGCCCCTCTATCCTATATTGTCTTCAGATATGGTAACATAGAAGACCTACATGTCCACTTTAAATTTGTCCTTCAATTCAGTTGTACATTTATTAAGACCAGCATTTTAGATGCCAGTGTTAATAAACAATATATCTGGTAGTGAATCCGCCAAAGTTATGACAGATCAGAAGAAGGGTAAAATAAATGGGGATGCCAACAAGGCCAAACAAGGACACTAGTAGCCCAGTGACAGAATGGTGAGGGTGGCAACTGCATGAGGAGTCAACATAGTGGCCCAGTGACAGAGTGGTGAGGGTGGCAACCGCATAAGGAGTCAGCATAGTGGCCCACTGACAGATCGGAGAACGTGACAACCGCATGAGGAGTCATCATATTGGCCCAGTCACAGAATGGGGAGGGTGACAACTGCATGAGGAGTGACCCAGTGATTATAATAGATGCAGAGTGTACAGATATATGTGGTCAGTTATACATTATGGTCACTGTGTGGGTGAGGTACATGAGGTATTGTGGGTTGTAGCTATCTGCAGTACTATATATTAGTAAGATATGAAATACTCAGTTTGTGTAATGTGTCATAATGTGTAATGTGGCACTTTTGACGTATAAGAATCTATAGGGCATGAGGTACCACATTTGAGAAAAAAAAATAGGGAATGGGGGGTAAATGAAGAGAAAAGGTGAGGTCCTTAATGGAGAGTTTATCTTGCATTTCTTCTCCATGCGGTTAGGGGTTTAAGGACCTGTGGTGATGACAGATGCACCTTTCTAACCTGGGAACTACACCATTCTCTTTGCAGTTCCTTCTGTAAATGGTACAGGACCTGTGATGATGATGATGATGATGTCATCACAGGTCCTGCAGCTAAACTTCCTGAGCTGGGAACTACACAATTCTCTGTGTAGTTCCTTTACTGAATGGAACAAGACCTGTGATTACATCCTCACAGGTGCTTTAGCTTTCTTCCCTGATGACAGGGAGTCTGTAAATGTAATTAATTCACTGTGGGCCCCCCTTCTCCATGGCCCCATAGCAGCTACATGGTCTGCCTCCATTGGAGGTACGCCACTGCACTGAACATATCCCAAGCATTCACGGACAAGACATAAGGAAACAGAATTTGCAAAAACGAATGCTTTATTAAACAAATGGTGCAAGATGCAAACATAATCAGAATCAAACTGGACAAAAAGTTAGGGAACAGTACCTACCTGACCACTGTACCTACCTGCTTTGATGATATGTCCTAAACGACAGCCTACAACTGGTCGAGAGTTTCTATGCTGGCTAAGTGCAGGGACCTAGCCCAAAGCACCCACAGCTAGAACCACAGGGATCTATTCACACAGCCAGAACCCAAGCATACAAAACAGACATAGTTACATAGTTAATACGGTTGAAAAAAGACATAAGTCCATCAAGTTCAACCAAGGGATGGGGGAGATGTGAATCCCAGAAGGAAGTGAGACTCAGGTTTCTACACGTTTCCATAAGCATAAATGTTGTTTACTTACAAGAATTTATCTAAACCCTTTGTAAAACTGTCCACTGTTCCTGCTGTGACCACGTTTTGAGGAAGTCTATTCCACAGATTCACAGTTCTTCCAGTAAAGAAGCTTTGACGCTTCTGGAGACTGAACTTTTTCTTCTCTAGTCGGAGGCAGTGCCCCCTTGTCTTTTGAGGGTATTTTAAATGGAAAAATTTTTCACCGTATTTTTTGTATGGCCCGTATTTGTATAGGTTAATCACGTCCCCCTCAGACATCTCTTCTCAAGACTAAATAAATGTAATTCTTTTATTCTTTCTTTATAACTAAGACCCTCCATGCTCCTTATCAGCTTAGTTGCTCTCCTCTGTACTTTTTCCAGCTGCAGAGCTTCCCTTCTATGGACTGGTGCCCAGAACTGAACTGCATATTCCAGATGAGGCCATTTCAATGCTTTGTAAAGTGGTAGTATTACATTCCTGCCCCGCGACTCCATGCCTCGTTTAATGCATGACAATATCCTGGCGGCCTTAGAAGCATCTGATTGACATTGTGTGCTGTTATTTAATCTACCATCTACAAGGACACCCAAATCCTCTATAAGTGACTCTCCCAATGTTACAGCACCTAGATCAGGGATGCTCAACCTGTGGCCCTCCAGCTGTTGCAAAACTATAACTCCCAGCATGCCTTAATAGCTGTAGGCTGTGCAGGCATGCTGGGAATTGTAGTTTTGCAACAGCTGGAGAGCCACAGGTTGGGCATCCCTGTAGTAGGACATATGAAGCACAGAGTGTATTACTACCAAGAAGCATTTATCCACATTGAACCTCATTTCCCAAGTTGATGCCCAATCACTGAGAGTGTTCAAGTCAGCTTGTATTTTATGGACATCTTCAATAGACTGCACAGTACTACTTAGCTTAGTGTCATCTGCAAAAATAGAAATGGTGCTATTAATCCTGTCCTCGATATCATTAATAAATAAATAATATAGGACCCAGCGCAGAAACTTGGGGTACACCACTTATAACCCGGTACCATTCAGAATAGGAATCATTGACCACAACTCTCTGGATATGGTCCTTCAGACAGTTTTTAATCCAATTACATACTATATTCTTCAACCCTATAGTTTACTTTACCTATTAAACGGCTATGAGGGACAGTATCAGACGCCTTTGCAAAATACAGAAACACTACATCCGCCCCTCTGTCCAGGCTTCTACTCACCTCCTAATAAAAACAAATCAGGTTAGTCTGACAACTTCTGTCCTTGGTAAATCCATGTTGGTTATCACTTATAATATTATTTACAGTCACATACTCCTGTATATATTCCCTTAAGAGTCCTTCAAACATTTGTCCCACAACAGAAGTTAAATTACCTGGTCTATAATTACCTGTGGAGGACCTAGATCCTTTTTTTGAATATGGGTACCACATTTGCCTTGCGCCAATCACTTGGCACTGTACCAGTACCTAGAGAATGCTTAAAAATTATAAACAGGAGCACAGCAATGACTGAACTGAGCTCTTTAAGAACTCTTGGGTGTAATCCATCTGGTCCTACAGCCTTGTTCACATTTACCTTATTTAACTTAGCTTGGACGATATCTACAGTTAGCCAATTGAGTATATTACTGGATGTAATAACAGCCCCAGCACCATAGATATCAGCTCCTTCCTCTTCTTTTGTATCTACAAGGTTAAAAAACACATCTTCAGTGACTAACCACCCTTTACCATTATTTAGGGGACCTACCTGCTTAGACCTTGGTTTTGTAGCATTTATATATTTTTATAGAATTTTTGGGGATTTGTTTTGCTCTCTTTTTTCACCTGCTGTTCGCTTTGTATTTTTGCAAATTTTATCTCATTTTTTGTAAACTTCAAAAGTTACAGCTGACCCCTCAGATTTGTATTTTTTAAATTACCTTTTTTGTCATTTATTGCCCTTTTTACAGTAGCTGTAAGCCACGGTGGGTTTAATTTTATATTTGTTACCTAGAGGAATACATTTTTTAGTGCAATTACTGAATGTGGATTTACAGCTCTCCCATTTGTCCTCAGTATTATTATGTGACAGTAGCTTCTCCCAGTCTATGCCCTGAAATGCTTCCCTCAACCCGGGGAAATTAGCCTTTTTAAAATTCAGTGTCTTTGCTCTACCTGACAGAGTTTGCTTCTTATAGTTTAGGGGGAATAAAATTATATTGTGGTCACTATTACCTAGTGTTTCTCGAACAGTAACATTTCCAAAAAGCTCTGCATCATTAGAAATTATCAGATCCCACAGACCATTTCCCCTAGTGGGAGCTTCTACAAACTGGCCCATAAAGTTGTCCTGCAGAAAGTTGAGGAATCTTCTCCCCTTTGCAGTTGAGGCATGAATCAAGGTCACAAGCAAGACAGATCAAAGATGTAGAATCAGGATCAGAATCAGGATCAAGGGATAAACTGGAACCCATGGGGTTCAGGATACACGCAGGAAGCTTGGTGTTCACAGTCAGAACAGAAAATAATCAAAGACATATCAGACATCGAGACATCAATGATTAATCAGGCTGACCATGAGTCAGTAAAAAGTCACAAACACTCTGGTCAGGATAGCACAGGCCCTGCACACAGCTTTTCTGAAGACAGAAGTGAGAATGATCTCCTAGGAGTACAGCTCACAGGTCTAAGTAGCACAGTGATTAGGACACCTGACCACCTGATGTTGAGACGCATGGACCAGGGAGACATTAACCCTTACATGAACAAACACAGGGAGCATACACGTTACAGGTAACATAAAACCGTAGCCAGCATGCACAATGCAATCAACCGGTATGCACGGGAACATGTCAACCACAGCCAGTACGCAAGAGAGCAGACAGCCAGCCTACACGGCAACACAGTGTCACAGCAGTGTGCTTGGTATTCCATGAAGAAGCCGTGGTGCTTATCGGTGGTGCTTCAAACAGTTGTTGGGTGTCGGGACCTCACTGATCACATAATGATGTCCTATCATGAGGATAGGTCATCGATTTTTTTTTTTATATAGCACATGCCTATTCTGCATTATAAAGAAAATGATTAACCATAGAAGCCAATTAAAAGCCATATTTCATTTTTCCAGAGCAGTTTAGCTTAGATAATAAGGCTGCTGTTATATAGGGGTCAATATGTACAAAGAGGTCCTTTGTTTGAGTCTAAAGGTATATCTTTCAATGAACATTTTGTATTGAGTGATACTTATATACATATACATATTTCATACTTATCTACATATACATACTTATATACATATACATATTTCAAGTCGGGTGCTGAGTTTACAACATGTTCTAAGGAATGAATTTAGGGGGTCATTTTTTAATACCCCTTTAGCTGGCGGTGCACGTGCCTTTGTTCTGCAATCTGCATCAGATTGTGGTCAAAATGGCATATATCCTTAGTAAATCATCCCTTTAAATTTCCCAGGCCTTCTGTCCTGCATATGTTTGGACAAATTTAAGGGAAACATTACTTATATCAGATTAGCATTCCCATCTTTAACAGTACTGCATAATATGGAGGCAATTAATAAAGTTCATGATAAATGCATGTACTCACCACTGCTGTTTTATCGCAGATGTATTGCGTCCAAGGACAGAGTACGCTGTGGCCATTCATTATTTGCTGCATTTGTTATCAGGATGATTAAATCTTCCTGACCTTTCGAGAACAAAGATGACATTATACCTCATCTATTGTTGACAAGCTCTGCCATGTACTTCTTCATCATTCACTTCCAAATATATTTCCATTAAATGCCCGAAGATCAGAACCTTAGCCATACCCTGAATACAAATTTATTAACAAACTTCCTGTTAGTGCAGTTTCACACTAGCGTTACCAGTCTCCAGAAGGCTACACACCAAATCCAGGCATATTTGCAGGGTAGCAGACGTGGAGCGACCCCTTGGGGAGCTGGTGTAGAGCATGGTAGTGGCCCTGATGAACTGTTGTGTCATGGTGAAATCCCCCTAGAGATCGGTGCAGTGGAGTTATAGTAATGTAAAATGACTCCAGAGTTAAACTTAAAGGAGTTGTCTTACTTCAGCAAATAACATTTATTATGTTGAGGAAGTTAATATAAGTCACCTACCAACGTATTGTTATTATCCATATTGCTTCCTTTGCTAGCTGGATTCATTTTTTCATCACATTATACATTGCTCGTTTCCATGGTTACGACCACCCTGCAACCCATGAGTGGTGGTCGTGCTTGCACACTATAGGAAAAAGTGTCAGCTTCTCTCGTGGCCAGGACCATGGGACCAGGCATAGGCTAGTGCTTTTTCCTATATTGTTCATGCACAGCCGCTGCTGCTTAATTGCAGGGTGGTCATAACCATGGAAATGAGCAGTGCATATTGTGATGCAAAAATGAATTCAGCCAGCATAGGAAGCAATATGGATAATAACAATACATTAGTAAGTGTCTTGTATTAACTCCCTCTACATAATAAATGCCATTTGCTGAAGTGGGACAACTCCTTTATGTTTAATTACAACATAAAACATGAGATACATACAGCAGGAATCTTTAGTGCAATTCTTCTCTGGCATCAGCAAGGATATTGAGGAAGGTTCTTTGGTGGCAATTCAGCACTTAGGTGATACTGGCCTAGTGGTTGTTTAGTGATGGGTGGCTAAGGCCCCTTTCACACCTGTGGCACGGAGCTCCGGCAGGCTGTCCGGTGGGTTCCCCATTCACTGTAATGAGAGCAGGCCGCGGATCCGGCTGCAGCACAGCAACCCCTGTCGAGAGGCGGCCAGAACGAAAATACATGCTGTATTTTTGTTCCGGCCGCCTCTCGGCAGGGGTTGCCGTACTGCAGCCAGATCCGTGGCCCGCCCCATTACAGTAAATGGGGCCAGAGCGTAGTTCCGGCCCCACACATGCACCTGCAGAAGAACGGATCCGGCGGGCTGTTCTCCCACCGGAACAGCCTGCCGGAGCCCCGTGCCGCAGGTGTGAAGATAGCCTTAGCTGTATTCCTTCACCTTACAGCAGTGTCTGTAGATGCAGAAGTAGCAGTGTACTCTCTGGAACCTCAAGGCTTTACTTGAGAACAATTTGGAATGATTCCCTCTGGAGATTAGGTAACGGCATCAGGAGCATAGAAAATTGTCTCAGATGCCCAAGGCTGCAGTTCTCTCTGACCCCCTCCCTCCCATTGCTGCGAAGAGACCAGGTTAAAAACATAAGTGTTTATACAACACACAATGCCTATGCTACATAATTCTAAATACCAGGGGGACATTTTGCTAATGCCCAAGGGCGTCCAGTCCATGATGTTGCCAAGGAGGGCTGCTAGTTAGCCTAAATTAAATGCAGAACACTATTCCCAGTTTTGGGGTAATAGTGTGTAAGAGTCCTGGGGATCCACAGAGGGAGTAAAATACTTGTACAGAGACGGATCTCCAGACAGTATTAATACGAATCTTTGACTCCAAAGCTCGTTTTGCTCATCAGTAGTTACAACTACCCTGCAATGCATCAGCAGTGGGTGTGTTTGCACACTAGAGAGAGTACTGGCTTAAGTGCGCTCCCATAGTCCTGGCCACCAGAGAGCCCCACACCTTTTCCTATAGTATGCAAGCACAGCCACCGCTGCGGGACTACAGGGTGGTCGTAACCATGGAAGCAAGCAGTATATAATGTGATGGAAAAATGAATTCAGCCAGCAAAGCAAGCAATGTGGACAATCACAATACATTAGTAAGTGCCTTGTATTAACTTTCTCTACACGATAAATGCCACTTTCTGAAGTGAGACAACCCCTTTAACCCTGTTCCTGCCAACCTTTCTTGCTAGTAGGACGTCCAGGACCAAACAGTAAAATGCTACCCCAGTTTTCTACACAACCTCCCTACTGGGGTGGCTTTGGGACTTTTTTGGTGATTCTTTAAAAAATCCCAGTGATAAATCTGGATTAAAACTCTTTATCATAACTAGCCATGTTTACTTTCCCACCCACTTTTCAAAACTGGAGTGAGTGGTGTAAAAATGCCTAAAGGTGTCAAATGTTTGTGCAAGTCACTTCTAAAAGTCCCAAAAGCGTAATTTTGTAGAATTCTTGACTGCAAGACATGATAAATGACCCCATTGACTTTAAAATTGTCCATAATATTATTGTCAATACCATCCTTACCTAGGTGTAGATATGTTACTTTTTAAAATTATAACCTTCTGAAACTATAATTTTTTTAAAACCAATTTCTGATTTTCATAGATTTTATGATAAATGAACCTGACAGCGTTTACCTTGTGTTGTGATAATTTATATTCCGTACAAAAGGAAAAGACATATTGTAAATTCTGCACATGTCTACATCGTATGAACTCTTGGACTTTTCTTGGACAGATTTGAATATAAGTACCATAATGAGTACATTTGCTGAGGTTTTATTAAGTATTGTGCTATGTTATGTGAAAGTGCATGCAGAATAACTTATTGAGTAATGGCTTTCAAATTGTGCTTTCTTATTTTTTCATCCATACCGAGATTTGATACAAATAATAGTAGCATATTGTAATTAAAAAGAGAGTTTGAAAGTTTGAAGTTTTTTCATGTGTGACTAGAAAATAAATGAAAGTTTTGACAGGTTCAGGATTTGCAACAAAAGTTTTTTGTGAGTTTCTGCAAAAATTAAAGAGGGCCAGGGCCTATTCTTGTCCGCGATTGTAGACAAGAATACAGTAGGACATGCTCTGTTTTTTTGCTGGGCTGTGGAATTGAACTACGTATGCGGACGGCACACTGTCTTTTGCAGCCCCATTGAAATGAATTGCGGAACGGATGCGGCCCCATTCATACGGTCCTGTGAATGTAGCTTAAGTTGCATTCAATCTGTGGCCCGAGTAGAGCACATTACTGGAGGTGCAGCATTCTATTTTTTTCATCTGTGACACAGAAAAAGCTTCCTGTCACAATAATCCCTTTAAAGGGGTTGTCACACAAAAAAGATTTTCACATTTCAAACCAGTACCTGAATCTGAATTTGATCTGGACTTTTGTAATTGCAAGTAACTAAAAATGTATTATAGCCAGTTATTCAACAAAGCGCCACCTACTGTGTTTTTTTTCTTATTTCTCTGTCCACCTCGTTGAAGTTCACTCATGCTCAGTTCTATTCTTCAACCTCGAGCAGGAGAGAGCTGCAGCAGAAAG
Organism: Rhinella marina; assembly: GCA_900303285.1. Taxonomy (NCBI): domain Eukaryota; kingdom Metazoa; phylum Chordata; class Amphibia; order Anura; family Bufonidae; genus Rhinella; species Rhinella marina. Next base: position 35,984 of record ONZH01021151.1, on the reverse strand, counting down.
TGCTGTACATGCCCCCAGAGCTGCAGCAGAAACCCTGAGAAAGGATATGCCCCCTGAGCGGCCAGCTTACAGAACAATTGGGGCAATGAATGGGGATTTCTCTAGATCCATGTGAGGTACAGGACTGGTTCTAAGTTTGTTAGAAAGAGATTGTCATTAGAGATTAGCAAATCTATTTGCCGCTTTGTAGATTCGATAGAAATCTTGTTCATTTTCCGCTACGAAGCGAATTCGGATTTTTTTAGATTCGCTTCGTTCGTTTCGAAAATGTTCTTAAAGCTTTGTACACATTCGCTACGTACTTGTCCGATAAATTGTAAGCTAATATTACGTATAAGTTACTTTATACGCTGATGTGTACAAATTCAGTTAATTAACAAACTTTTACTGTTCGTTATTCGTGCGGCATAAAGCCCGGGAAGAAAGCGGCCACCTGACCTAGTGGGAAGGGTTTTCTCTGATTGGCTCAGGCTCGATAAGCCAGTGACGCATCAGTTGTGTTGCGACTGCTGAAACGAGCAGAAGCACTGTCTATGAAGTTCTGAGAGACAGATAACTGTTTTATTAAAATTGGGGTGTAATTGCTCTGGGAATCCATATTACACATATCAGGGATACTGCAGGGTCAGTGCAGGGCAAATGTAGGGCCAGTGCAGGGCTAGTAATTAATCAGGCAGGGAGAGAGACATGGAGAGAGACAGGGAGAGAGACAGGGAGAGAGACAAAGACCAGCTGCAGGGCCACAGTCAAGTGAAAAATGTCTGGCATGGAAAAGCAAAATGGTTCCAGCCAGACCTCGAGCTCCAAAAAAAAGGAGAAGGTGGCACAGGGCAGCAGTGACAAAAGACCTGTAGCCAGAGCTTCTACTTATAGAATACGTAATAGTTGGCCACTGTGCCACCAAGCTAACCCACCAAGGCGCAAAATTGTAGTGGAGGAGAAAATGGATGAGGTAGTGGAGTGGCTGGCACACTCATCTCAATCATAGCTGGATAATCTGCTGTCATCTGCTGATACAGTATCATGTAGCCAGGGGTCAGAGCGTTCCTCCTGCTCCACCATTCCGCACCAGCAAAGCCCGTCATTTTCGTATGCAATTTGTACACTCATGCGTACGTGTTCACATAAGTTGTGTACCTTTAACAACTGTACATTCGTTATTAGTGGGCGAATGTTCGCAAAACACCACATAATAACGTAAGATTTGTACGTAGCTTCGCCGAATAGATTGGTATGAGGTACGAATCTTTTAAAAAGTTCGACGAATATTCAGCGAAGCGAATTTTTTTTTTCACTCATCTCTAATTGTCATCTATTATATGATGTGTGATTTATTTTCATTTTTAAATTACAGTAATCATGGGATAACACCTTTAATATTAGTATTTTAAATCAATCGTTTCATGGCTTTTTCCATATGTTAAATGGGCTGGGTGCATTGTCAAATAAATAAGTAGTGCCATTTCTGTGCTTCTCTCATTTGCTGCTTTTCTGTGCTGTTGAGATAACTGTGCCATCAGCTTGTCTTTAGGGGATGTCCACATCAGACAACTCCCATTAGGTTATGACATTTTTTTCTTTTGCCATTTTACGGCATGGAGAATAAGGTTAATAATTATGGTTATTAACAAAAATACTAAAATGTGCTCAGCCCAGGGACAGGTTGATTGTTCCCCTCCAGTAAGTACAGCTGTTATATGCATAGCATTCATTTAATGTTTTCATGATATTGAAAGGTAAACATTTTCAGTAGTTTTGAATACCAAACAACCTTCATTATATTTATATTACATGCAAAGTCTACTCTATAGCCTTTTCACAAACCTTTTTTCCCAAAGGTTTTCAAATTCAAACCAAATCCCCAGTAAATATAGGTCCTTGAGTCTTCCTCTTCTTTCAAGGTGATTCAGACATTTTTTAATTTTGCTTGTTTTTGATCACATTGATTAGATCTACCGTATAATGGCATATAACACAATTATATTAGGGTATATTCATGTGTCTAAAATCTGTCACTGATTCAGCAGTGGAAAACGGGCATTTTCCACTGCTATATCCACATTCAAAATTCCACCTATGGACACCTTAGGGGTATTTTTATTGCATTTTACTCATTTTGAGTAGAGATGAGCGAATCTATTTGCCGCTTCATAGATTCGTTACAAATCTTCGTTATTTCCTACTCCGAAGCTAATCCAGATCTTTTCAGATTCGCTCCGTACGAATCTTAAGTGTTCTTAAATCTTTGTATGCTAACGCTACGTAAGCATCTGATAATTTGTGCGCTAATGCTACCCATCTCATAATTTGTGCGCTAATGCTACACATCTGATAATTTGTATGCTAATGCGTACGGATTTAGTTAAGTAGCGTACTTTTACTGTATGTTCGTTATTTGTGTGGAAATGTTCGCGGTGGATGGGTTAGAGCGGCAAAAATCCCGGGAAGAACCCGGTCACCTGACCTAGGGGTAAGAGCTTGCTCTAATTGGCCCATAGGCTGAGTAAACCAGTTACATCACTTGTGCTGCGCCTGCTGAGATGAGCAGGAGCTTGTGAAAGAGAGAGAACTGTGTTCTGTAACTTCTGTTGTTCTTGGCACCATTACAGATATCAGGGCTAGTAATATTAATCTAGCAGGGAGAGTGAGGGAGGAGATAGGGAGAGAGACAAAGACCTGATTGCCTGCCACAGTCAAGTGAAAATGTCTGGCACTGGAAAGCAGAAGGGTTTCACTTCCAGCCACCCTGTCATATCTCTGCACGGATCTCAGTAAGCCGCTCTGGGCACTTGAATTTTAAATCGGACCATTTCCGCTGGATCTGGCCCGGGGTCCGCACAATGTCAAAGCGATGGCGCAAGCCTCGAATCACCTGCTGCACTTCCATCTCCTTCTTGTGCTGGTTTGGGTGTCGGTGTGTGCCATCATAATCCTGGCGGTCCATCACCTTGACCATATACTTAAGCTCTCCAGAGCTAAATGCTGATGAACACCTGGATGCCATATTGAAAACTTCGCTCTGCCTCTGAGCACTGTACTCCGCGGCCTAGCGTCATGTGTGCATATTACGCAATCGCGAGACAATAGTATGCTAAGGATTCGTACGCACTTTGAACGCTCATTTGTACGTATTCAGTTAAGTAACGTACCTTTAACAACGCTAGACTGTATGTTTGTTATTTGTGCAGGAATGTTTGCAGAACACAACCAGAATAACAAATATTTTTCAACGCAACTTCAACCGAATAAATTCGTATTAAGAACAAATCTTTTTATAAATTCGTCGAATATTCGCTGAAGCAAATCTTTGAAGATTCGCTCATCTCTAATTTTGAGCTAAATATCATTTTTGCAAAACAAAAAAAAAGTTTCTGAGATACAAGAGTTGAAAATCAGTCTGTCCGCAAGAGGTCAATTTGTGTTCTCGTTATACTGTATCCTGTCATCTGTCGGCACATGTGTAGTTCTTATCTCTGACCTTTTTAGCTCATAAACACTCTTTATAGCTCAATTCTTATCAAACTTATAAGAATATGGATTAAATAAGTCTTCATGATTTCAGAAGATCATAGATAACTATACATAAGCCGACAGATGATTGGATACAGCGAAAACACAAAGCGACAGCTTGCGAACAGACTGATTTTTAACTCTTGTATCTCAGAAATGGCTGAACTTTTATAAAAAAAAACAATTAAAAGTGATTCATAATCCAAGGTTAGTAAAATGCAATCATTAAAAAAATGCCCCCAAAAGTGTTAGTGTTGAGCGAGCATGCTCGGCCGAACTCGCTGTTTGGCCGAGCATGCCTACGCTCTGTGTTCGGTCGAATACCGCGTGTGCTCGAGTGCGATGCTCGAGTATGCTAATGCGTACGAATTTGTATGCTAATGTTACGCGTTGTACGCTAATGCGTACAAATTTGTATGATAATGCTACGCATTGTACACTTATGCGTCCGAATTTGTATGCTAAATTAGCATACAAATTCGGACGCATTAGCGTACAATGCGTAGCATTAGCATACAAATTTGTACGCATTAGCGTACAATGCGTAACATTAGCATACAAATTCGTACGCATTAGCGTACAATGCGTAACATTAGCTTTGCTAATGCTAGGCACTGTGCGCTAATGCGTACAAATTCAGTTAATTAGCGTACTTTAACGAGTGAAAGAGGAGAATTTTCGATTCTGACCTTTTCCTATGAACCTGACACCCTCCCCTCATCTGAGCAGGGGGTGCCTGGTCTTCTCCCATTGACTTACATTGTGCTCGGGTGCTCTGTAGAGCACTCGAGCATTACCAAGTGTTCTACCAGAGCACCCGAGCACACTAGCACTTTGGTGCTCGATCAACACTATTAAGTATTGATCATGTGCATTCTGTGCAGAAATGGTAGAGTTTTTTCAGAAGCTGGTGTGAAAAAATTAAGAAGTGAAAAGGTATGTTCACACAGCTAAAATCTGCCACTGATTCACCAGCGGAAAACAGACCTAGGGTGTTTGGCACCTGCGGCGGGTCCTTTCTCTGGACCCCCCCAATACTTAAAAAAAATTGTACCCCCTCACAGTAATATTGCCCTCATTGTACAACTTTCACAGTAGTTTTGTCTAGATATGTGCCCCCTCATGGTGGTTATGCCCATATTGTGCTCCCTTTAAGTACATATCCCTTAAATGTGCCCCTCTCACAGTAGTAATACCCTGTCTGTGCACCCTTCACAGTTGTAATATCATCTCTGTGCCCCTTCAGAGTAGTTATGCCCACTCACTGCCCCATAACAGTTATGCCCACCCACTTCACAGGAGTAATGCCCATTGTGCCCCCTTCATAGTAGTGATGCCCATTGTGTCCACTCCATGGTAGTAATGCCCTCTGTGCCCCCTTGATAGTAATAATGCCCATCGTGCCCCCTTCATAATGCCTATTGTGCTCTCTTTGTAGTAGGAATGCCCATTGTGCCCCCTTCATAGTAGTAATGCCCATTGTGTCCCTTTGTAGTAGTATTGCCCCTTTGTAGACCATATGACTTCACATTCCCCCTCTGTGCCCCCTTTGTAGTAGTATTGCCCTCTGTGCCTTCTTTGTAGTAGTAATGCCCTCTGTGCCCCCTTTGTAGTAGTAATGCCCTCTGTGCCCCCTTTGCAGTAGTATTGCACTCTGTGCCCCCTCCATGGTGGAAATGCCCTCTGTGCCCCTCTATGGTAGAAATGCAGTGCAGGGAGCTGGAGTGCAGGGAGCTGAGCAGTGAATGAAAGGACTGTAGTTACCAGCTCTCCAGCAATGAGTGCTTCCATCTGTATTGACGGAAGTGCTCATTGCTTCTAGGTTCCGGCACCCCTATGAGAGGGGGCACCTGGGGCGGACCGCCCCACCCCCCAACCCCCCGAGCACGCCACTGATGTGAAAATCTGTTCTGTGTGTACACAGTGTAAAAATGGCAGAGGTTTTTTCAGTAACTGATTTGGAAAACAATTGATAAGTAGCATATTACTTCTTTGAAACAGATTTGATTATGGATTCCTTAGAAGTCAATGGGGAAGCAGAGAATCCTCAACCAAATACTCTTCTAAAACTGTTTTAGAAATTCCACTAAAACCTCCACCAAATTACAAATCTGAAACCAAGAATGCCCTGTTTTCAGCTACTGAATCTGCTGTTGATCTACTACTGATTTTTCTGCTGTAGATTTTAACTGTGTGATAACACCTGCGTGTTACTTTGCAGCAAATTTGATTATGAATCCCATAGAAGTGAAGGGGGAAGCAAAGAAACCTCAACTAAAAACTCTTTTGAAACTGTTGTAAAAACTTCTCTATAAAAAAAATTACAAATCTGCTACCTGTTTTGAGCTATTGATCTGCTACTGGATTTCAGCCATGTGAACATCCCCTTACTTGGAGATCTTAGACCTACTGCAAAATCTGTAACAAGGCCCCTACCTTATAACTGCACCCTTTAAGTTTACCAGAAATTGATAAAAAGGGATGTTCCCGTCCCTGGCCACCCTATGTGCAGGAGAGTCCCATTCAAGTGGATGAGGTCATTTGGAATTTGCTGTAGTTCCAGAAGTGCTACTGTTGTGTGGGATGCTAAACAAAGTCATCTAATTGTGTAAACCTCATGTAGTCTCCTACAAAGCATAATAGCGTACCTGTCAACTTTTACTGAATCTTCCCTCTAATCTCCATGATCCCGCAGTGCTCCATTGTTTACAACCTGAACTTCTAAGTTGTGGGCGTAGATGAGCAGCAGCCACAACATTTCCCATAGTGCTGGTGCTGCAAGATCAGCCAGAAATGTAAATGCTTATTACACCCCTCCCTGGGCTAAAAACTTCACCCACTACAACCCCGTTATCCCCTCGCTGTCTTCTCCTAATGTTTCCACCCACACAGCTTCAAAATGGCAAGCAGTGGACTCCGTCTACCCTGCTTGTGGATTAAGAGTGTCGCCCAGTCCAAGATAACATGGGTCTGATATCACGCCCACTCGGGTGGTGAATCTGACAGGGAGCATCATGAGAGGCCTGGTTGTGATGTCAGAGGAAATACAGTCTCCACAGAGGGCGCTGTCATGTGACCACTCCTAATCTCTGGAGTGAGACAGAAAAAGTAGCATAAGTAAGTTGGAAAAGGGAACACTTTATACCCAGATAACCCATTTATGAGGGGATAAAATACATTACCAATGCTGTGGAATTTTCATTCTCAGAATTGGTGGGGTTCTTGAGGTCATACCCCCACCAATCATAAAGTATGACATATCCTAGCAATATGCCATCACTTTATCAGATAAAAAAAAACTTTTAACAACATGGCATAAGGGCTCATTAATACGTCCTCATAGTTGCTGTGCCCGCACTGCGGACACCGGCCCCGTGAACTCTGTTCCATTGATTTGACTGGGTCCGTGATCCGCAAAAGATAGGTAATGAAGGAAAACAACTCACACTCAAGGGTTGTATGCAAAATAAAGTTACTTTATTTTTGACAAGAAAAGCCAAAAAAGTAACAATTGCCAATATCAGAGTTGCTACTATTTTTCTTTAATGTTTCGGTCACAAAAGTCACAGCACCTACACGCTGTGCCAAGGGCCCACCTTGTTCACCTCTTCTTCTACCACCTGTGACTTTTGTGACCAAGGTCCATCTGTGACCAAAACGTCAAAGAAAAATAGTCACAACTCTGATATTGGCAATTGTTACTTTTTTGGCTTTTCTTTTGGAGGACTTGTCAAAAATAAAATAAATATTTTGCATACAATTCTTGAGTGTGTGATGGTTTCCTTCATTACTTATGTCTGGATTATATGCACTCCACTGAAGCACCTCAAGCTTTGGACAGTGAGTGCAACCCAAAATTATAGAGGCACAGACCTGAAAGCCCACAGAAAGACTTCTGAGTGTTTCCATGGGCTTCCGATCCATGCCTCCGCTCTGCAAAAGATAGAACATGTCCTATATTTTGCCATATTTTGCAGATTGTGGATACATTTAAGTCAACACATGCATGGCAGCCATACGGTAATGTGGCCTAATAAGAGAGAAAAGACATACCGTAAGTAATTTTTTTTGCAAGTGACATATTACATTTACAGAAAATCCAGTTTTTATTGGTTGACAGATTTGCCTCTGCCAAGCAGATGGCCACTACTGTGAATTTACAGTAAATTTGGATTGTGCTGCACATCATGATGTTTTGTAGATCATTACAGCAAGTCTTAAAGGTTTTTTTTTCTAAAGACTTTTATGGCACGTCTACTTACTCAGCTGTTTCCATATCTCCCACTGAAGGGAGTGCAGAGTAATTGTGGATGTGTCGCTTTCTTCTCTTTGACATGACTCTGCAAGAGAGTTCCCATGTCCTGAGGAAAAGCACGTATTTTCAGGATCTAATTACTAGATCAGAAAAGTCTTTTGTAGGAATGCTTTTCAATTTACTTAATTAAAGTCTCTACTATTGTATTTTAATAAATTATAAAAAAAAAAAATCACAAAACATGTCATTATAAATTCCTATGAATTTCCAAGCAAATCATTTAATGAAATAAATAATTTTGTATTTTTTTCTTCTTCAAGTCAGGGGGTCATTTATTATTGTTTTTACGACACTTTTTGGCAAATTTTTGTTGCAGATTATGTCGCAAAGGGTTATTGCGGCTTTTACCAACTCATGCCACTTTTCCAATTTGGTGGAAAAGGGAGCGTGGTGTGGGCGGGGAAGAGGGTGGGCTGGCCAGCCCGTCTCGTTCATCATTTTCTATGTCAATTTATGGTGTGGAAAATGGTCTTAAACTACACCAGCATGGGAGCTGGTGTAGTCTAAAACAGGTCACACGGATGGCAGCACCAAGCGCCAAAGTTATTTAGAAGCCTGCACCTCTATATAACTTAGGCACATCCACCACCAGCGTCTAAATTGCCGGTTTTAATAAATGACCCTCTAAGTTCACAAATAACAGATTTGAGGCAGAAAGTCACAGGAGAATTCACAGCAGCAAATCCTCACAAATGTTTGTGCAGATTTTGAAAGGAAGGAAATTCGATTTGTTATGAATTAATCTTCACAAATTCTGATGCAGATTTTGAAAGAAAAAAAAAGCATACAAATTGCCATATCCGTATTGACCTGCAGAATATGGACGTTATGTCATTTTTAGTGCACAGTGAATGTGATGTAAAAACAGAAATAATTTTTTCCCAATTTCCAATAAAAGAAATGGTAAATTAAATGGCGCCTTTAAATAGTACAACTTAGCCCCCAACAATAAGCCCTTACATGGCTATATGAATGGAAAATTAATAAAGTTATGTCTATTGCAACATTTGGAGGAAAAAACTGAAAATGCAAAACATACTATACGCTCTGAAAATGATACAATAAAGAACTTTAAAAAACGGACTGAAAATAAATATAAAAATTTATACATTAAAATTGTAAATGGCTCATTTCTGTCAAATGGAAAACTACTGTAAGAACAGAAATTATTTTTGAAACACTGTACATGAATCCTATATTCGAAATGTAAAATCGAAAAACTCTAAAAATATATGCTAAAACAAGATGGGCGTGCATGGTGGATAGATCAAACATGGCCGCTGGATTATTGCCACAAGGGAAAACTAAGAAAACTATTAGCTTCCATATAAAATGTTAGGCTATTGATGGTAAGGGGGTTTGGCTGGTTAGGTGCATGGCACAATATACAAATTATTGCTGTTGTGGTCAGCAATCTCCTGAAAATACCCTTTGTATGAGAATTACATAAAGGGGCCACATGGGGCCAGTAGTTGACTACACAATATACATTTTATCTAATAATTAAAATTATACTTACCTTTAACCCTTGCATCCTAAAACTACATGAAGAGCACTTTGTGGTGCAGCAGGTGACCCGTAGTTAGCTAGAACAATCTGATAAAAGAGGAGAATAAAACTGTCATGGGGAATTCCTGAAGTGACATAAGCAGAAAGGCACCACACCCCCTAGTTGCGAACCCACTTCATCAACCCCAACCGCACTCCTGCCCCAACCGCTCTCCTAGTGAAAGACCCTTCTTCTTCTGCCATCTGCTTTTCCTCCTTTTTCCACATCATCTAATACTGATGATATGCCATCAGGAACATCAACTCCTCCTCTCTCTGCATCTTGCTGGCTTTTCTCAGACATGGAGACCGCAAAGGATTATTTGGAAGAACTAAAGCCGGCAAAAGATGAGGTTGGTCATTATTAAGATCTGGTCCCCCTAAGGGATGCATTGAAAAAGAATAATTTCCATATTCTACTGCACACTACTTCCATAGTCAACTACATGAAAAGAGAGGGACTGTAGTGCCAGCAACTTGGCCAGGTGCAAGTTCAGCTTCTGCGCCATTGGATGAGTCCAACCATACTGTTGCCTTTTTACAATCACCTCAGTGATCAATTGCTGCAGAAACAAATGATTAGGAGAAGAAGGGGAGCATCAGAAGCAATGGACAACATTGAAGTCGATGGGAAGGAACAACAGCTTCTTTCTGCTGACGTTGACGAGCCCTGACGGCTGGAGAGGGGGTGTGGGCAGGTGGGAGATGCAGAGGTTGCTGCATCAGGCTGCAACACTAAATAAGTGGCACAGTTTTCCCACGCCACTTTATAGAGATGCTCCATGTGTTGACACAGGGCCATCATGCCAACATTAGCACCCTGACCGTGCCTCACCTTCTACCCACACATCCTGCATATTGCCATGCTAACGTTCCCCAGAGAATTGGTGAAAAATTCCCACACTGGCGAGAATGGCATTTTACCTCCGGCCTAAATTATGATGTAATAAATTAAGAGCATCCTCTTGCTGTGCGCAAGATATCTAGGACGTAAGATATCTATCTAGGTCATAAAATGCTGCGTTTTGATAAATGACCCCCCATGTGTTATGGAGGAGAATTTTCTGACTATGGCTTTGCAGGCTGTTTTTATAAAAAAAATACACGGCCAAAAGATAGAAATGGACGTACTTTAAAATTTGCCTTTTACAATTTTAGAAAGCAGCTTGCATAAATCTCCTTACGAGTGTGATGCAAGTCACCTCTGTGTGGTTCTTGATCCTTTCCAATCTAGTTGATGTACAGAGCTCTATGCAGTCCACCAGAAGCTTTAGCTCTGTTATTCACACCGTGAAGTTTCTTTTATGTGTCATTTTAGCAACTCTCCGGTTTTAACTCTTTTTGTTCACTTAATATACATGCAGTATTCATAGATTTCTATAAAACTGCTTTATAAATATACTACTTATGCCTTCCCCATGCCACACTTTGATATTTTTTCATGTTGCAATGACACAGTTACAAGTTGGAGAGCAGACTGTGAGATATCTTTTCTTAAAGCCCCTTGCTTGGCATACAGGATGGGACTGCAGATCAGCAAAACACGCACACGAACACATGTGGCTGTGTGGAACCATTGATGTTGCGGCTAATGAAAAGACACTTCCTATCTTTGGCAGTGTGGCCACATAGACCCAGGGGCAGACGAAACCCTCAATTTGCCATAGATGCCCTTTTAGGTATTCCAATCACAATATTTGCTTATATTACCCCTCCCCATTAGTGTATCAAAAGTGTTTGTACTGATGACCATTATTCCCCCAGGTCCCCCTTGATGTTTAGCATAAGACCATTCTAGTAGAATGAATCCGAACATGTTCTTATAGCTGAGATGCTCCAATTCAGTCACAAACTATTTCAGCTGAATTGTGCAAAATAAGAATGTACCATAGCTTGTAGGCATACATTTCAGATAAATATAATCTGAATTATGAAACAGGTATTAGACGAATGATTTTCCTCGTAACATAGTCTATGAGTCTTTATACTTCTACATATATACTCTCTTTTTGATGTTGTTACCACTGTTATCCCTTTGGGGATTCCATATTTTCTTTTCTTTGTTGCTCAGCTTTCCACACATAATACTTTGCTTTAAGTAATATATTTTCAGTTTGAAAGGAAGAAATCAACGGGAAGGCAGAAACTATTCTTTCTTATCTCATAAGGATTATGTTTAACCAACAACCAAGGGTGCACCTAGCCTTTCTGCTGACTGAGGCAAAAACTAAAACTGCCCCCCCCCCCCCCCCCAATGCCAATTTCTTAACCTAACCCCTTCCATTCAGCTCATGGCCCTTTGGCTGCCCCCCTCTTGCCCATATCTGGTGCAGCCTGAGGCTCACTGGCCTCATTGGTGGTGCACCCCTGTAACAACATACTATCCTAATCCAATACTATCTGCTGCATTTTCAGAGCCAACCCATATGCAGCACATATCAATAAGGGGTTCTGGTCAGCAAATAGAACCATAGTGAAATGTGATTGAGTTACTGTAAGAACTGTGAATCCGTGGAATAGAGTACCTCAGGACGTGGTCACAACAGGGACAATGGATAGTTTTAAAAAGGGTTTAGAGGAATTGTTAAAAGTAACTAACATTAATATGTATGAAAATGTGTAGAAATCTAACTTTCACTTCCTTCTGGAATTTGCATCCCCTCAACCCTTGGTTGAATTTGATGGACTTATGTCTTTTTTCAACTGTATTAACTATGTAACTATGAGTTGAAGGGCTGCTCCAAATGAGGTTGCTTGATCTTTGGAGCTCAATATTTTGTTAACCTATTAGTGACCACACATGCACCTTTTTTACGGCAGTCACTAATGGGCCTTACGCTAGGCAGCCGCCATTTTACAGCAGCCTCATCTAAGCGTTGCATGGGTTTCCCATGTACCGGAAAGCAAGGGTTCGGCACATGTGAGAAAGGCTCCTGCTCTAATGGTCCGGACCAGCAGAAGTGACATTAAAGGGGTTATCTCACTTCAGTAAGTTGCATTTATCATGTACAGAAAGTTAATACAAGGCACTTACTAATGTATTATTATTATCCATATTGCTTCCTTTCCTGGCTGGATTCATTTTTCCATCACATCATACACTGCTCGTTTCCATGGTTACAGACATCCTGTAATCCATCAGTGGTGGTCGTGCTTGCACACTATATAAAAAAGCTTCAGCCTCTCTGGGGGCCGTGACCATGGGAGCACACATAGGCTAGTGCTTTTTCCTTTATTGTGCAAGCACGACCACCACTGATGGATTGCAGGGTTGTCTGTAACCATGGAAACGAGCAGTGTATAATGTGATGGAAAAATGAATCCAGCCATCAAAGGAAGCAATATGGATAATAACAATACATTAGTAAGTGTCTTGTAATAACATTCTCTGCATCATAAATGCCACTTACTGAAGTGAGACAGCTAGTGATGAGCGAATCGAAGCGGCAATATTCGTGATTCGCACGAATATTGCCCGCTTCGGCTCGGCATCCTGAGGCAGCGCGGACTAGTGATTATTCGTGCGTCAGTGCGAGTTTGAAATGCCCGGTTTTTCAGCCAATCAGCATCAAAGGGAAGCCTGTGGGAACGCCTGCTGTGATGTAACAGCCCCTATACCTCCCCGGCAGTGACATGTGACCTAAATTTACATAAGGTAGGGACCTGCACAGTGTCGGACTGGCCCACCAGAGGATGGGAGGATCCTCCGGTAGGCCCCAAGCCACCCAGCCACTTAAAAAAAGCATACTTACCTGTCCTGCCGCGCTGCCGCTGTCCTCGGCTCCCACGCTCCACTGTCTTCCCTTCCGGCGCGCACTATGACCTGACGCAGCGTCAGGTCATAGTGCGTGCCGGCAGGGAAGACAGTGGAGCGCGGAACCTTATGGCAGCGGCAGCGCGGCAGGGCAGGTAAGTATGCTTTTTTTAAGTGGCTGGGTGGGCTGATCTGAGGTCTGAGGGGGGGGGAGAGACCCTGATCTGAGGTCTGATGGGGGCACAAGACGCCGACCTGAGGTCTGATGGGGGCACGAGACGCCGACCTGAGGTCTGATGGGGGCACGAGACGCCGACCTGAGGTCTCATGGGGGCACGAGACGCCGACCTGAGGTCTGATGGGAGCACGAGACGCCGACCTGAGTTTTCTTTTTAATTATTTAATTATTTTTGTAAAAAAAATGGCGTGGGGTCCCCCCCTTTTTTCCTTCGCCAGCCAGATACAACCAGCAGCAGCAGCCTGACACTACCAGGGTGGGAAGGGACACGGTTATTGGCCCTTCCCAGCCTAATGGTACCAGCCTGCAGCCGCCCCAGAGCCAGACCCTCAATTTAGAAGGTCCGGTCCTGCGGGTACCCGGTTCTTCCCGGCACCCCTCGTGGCGGTGGGTGCCGAGGTAAAAGATGTTGGGGTTAGTGCTGGCCTGCCATACCGGCAAGCACTAAGCCCAGTATTAGTAATCAGGGCCGCCTGTAGATAGCCCTAATTACTAAAACTGTAGTATTGTAAAAAAAAATACACACACACAAGTATAAAACATTTTATTGAAATAAACACTCCCCCAGATCCCTGTTTGACCATTTTATTAAAAAAAAAAAAAAGCTGGTCTGACGTAGTCCACTGAATCCGACGTAGTCCTCTGCATTCACGACCCTGAAAAATAGAAAACAAACACACAAACACAGACCACTTACCTCTTCCTGCACTGGGATAATACACACAGCGATGTCACTGTACAGGGATAATAAACACAGCGATGTCACTGTACAGACAGACATAAACACAGCGATGTCACTGTACAGGGATAATAAACACAGTGATGTCACCGTACAGGGATAATAAACACAGTGATGTCACCGTACAGGGATAATAAACACAGTGATGTCACAGTACAGAGATAATAAACACAGTGATGTCACCGTACAGGGATAATAAACACAGTGATGTCACCGTACAGGGATAATAAACACAGTGATGTCACAGTACAGAAATAATAAACACAGTGATGTCACAGTACAGGGATAATAAACACAGTGATGTCACAGTACTGGGATAATACACACAGTGATGTCACTGTACAGGGATAATAAACACAGTGATGTCACAGTACAGAGATAATAAACATAGTGATGTCACCGTACAGGGATAATAAACATAGTGATATCACAGTACAGGGATAATAAACACAGTGATGTCACTGTACAGGGATAATAAACCTCAGATCAACACATTGTGCCCCCATCAGACCTCAAATCAGCGTCTTGTTCCCCCATCAGACCTCAGGTCAGCGTCTTGTGCCCCATCAGACCTCAGATCAGCGTCTTGTGCCCCCATCAGACCTCAGATCAACACAATGTGCCCCCATCAGAGCTCAGGTCAGCGTCTTGTGCCTCCATCAGACCTCAGGTCAGTGTCTTGTGCCCCCATCAGACCTCAGGTCAGCGTCTTGTTCCCCCATCAGACCTCAGGTCAGCATCTTGTGCCCCCATCAGACCTCAGGTGAGGGTATTGTGCCCCCATCAGACCTCAGATCAACACAATGTGCCCCCATCAGACCTCAGGTCAGCGTCTTGTGCCCCATCAGACCTCAGGTCAGCGTCTTGTGCCCCCATCAGACCCCAGGTCAGCGTCTTGTGCCTCCATCAGACCTCAGGTCAGCGTCTTGTGCCCCCATCAGACCTCAGGTCAGCGTCTTGTGCCCCCATCAGACCTCAGATCAGCGTCTTGTGCCCCCATCAGACCTCAGATCAACACAATGTGCCCCCATCAGACCTCAGGTCAGCATCTTGTGGCCCCCCTCAGACCTCAGATCAACACAATGTGCCCCCATGTGCCCCCATCAGACCTCAGGTCAGCGTCTTGTGCCCCCCTCAGACCAGCGTCTTGTGGCCCCCCTCAGACCTCAGATCAGCCCACCCAGCCACTTTAAAAAAAGCATACTTACCTGTTCTGGCCACCGCTGTCCTCAGGCTCCCCGTTCCACTGTGTTCCCTGCCGGCGCGCACTATAAACCGTACCGAGTTTTCGATATATCGTGCAACACTACTTTCAACTACCTCACCCCCCGACACCTGTGTCTCGCCATTGTCCACCACCTCCTCAGTGGGTAAATCCCCACTGTCAGCACTCTGAGACTACAAAAGGTCTTGCGAATTGGGGCAGAGAATGTTCTGGGGTAGTACATCAGAGAAGGGGTGACTATGGGGTTCCAGGGAGTACGTGACCACATGCAATCTCCATCCAAAAAGTCATACTGAGGTTCACCACCATGCTTTACACTGCAATCTTATTGAAAGACAGACAATCAGGGGTTCACCGCCAGGTTGTCAGGCAGCATTTTTAAGTGGGTCACCATTACCGTGTCCCTGAAAATTGCCTTGGGGTCATCACCAGACTATTGGCCAGATTTAGAAAAAATGGTGCAATTAGGGAGCCTCAGAGGCATCCCTACATGCTGCCCCTGGTGTTTCCTATCCATTTCCAAGGTGTTTCCATCTTTTTCTGAGGTTTTCACATGTTGGGGCAAACTTGACTGTGCAGAACCTTTGGCCCCTGCAAAAATATTCGGGTCTCCCATAGACTTTAATGGGATTTGTGATTCGGCTCGAACCCACGAACCCCGCTGAAAATTCGGGCCGAATACCGAATCCCCGAATCTTTTAGGATTCACTCAACTCTAGAGACAGCCCCTTTAAAGCCATTCAACCCCTTAGATGCCACTCTCAATAGCAACCATGGCATCTAAATGGTTTAGTAGGAGGAAGCACCCTCTGTCTTCCATAAGCACCCTGCAAATATGATCACGAAGTGCCAATGTTGCAAAAATACAACCCAGCATTCCTGGACAGCCTACAGCAGGGCATGGTGGGAGTTGTAGTTTGACAACAGCTGAAGGCCACAGGTTGGGCATCCCTGGGATAGACTATCAGTGTAAAAGCCCTGAAAACACCTAAAATACTTCATAAAAAGTGGTGCAAGGGATGTACGCCACTTTTTGCATCACAAATTTCTCCACATTTGTGTTGCATTTTGATAAGAAAATCTGCCCCATTTTGTTTGCATGTTTCTTGTTAATTTATTGTTTTCAGTTTTTCATAAATTGATATTAGTTTTTTTAACCTCATAGTAGTATTTTTTTTATTGACTATGTATGAAATTACAAATTTACATGCTTTCAATGACACATACCATGTATACAAGTCCATTACCCTGTGTACTGATAAATACACATGGCCGTCATTAGGGCATACCTAAGGTAAATACACTTATTAACATTCATATTGATAAATTTGGGGCATTTAAGCCCTAACCACAGTAATTCTCCAAACCCTTCTGGGGACAGCCACTTCTGAGTGGGGATTACCACAGCCCCAGGCAAAATTTGTCAGAAATTGCCTCTGAAAATTGTGGACAGTCATTGCAAATATGTGACTTTTGGTAAATATGCAGTAAGTAGGCCCTAACAGCAGGCATCCGGAGCAGAAAGCCTTGGCTCTTACTAAACAGTAAACTGTACAAACGACAAAATAAGGGGAGAATCAAAGGGAACAGGATACAGGGCATAAATGGCCTAGTACTGTAATATAGTACTAATTCATGGCCCATGAAAAAGTAGCCCGCCTCCAATATCTCCAAATCAAACTGCTTAATAGTAAATCTGTCTTAGTTGCCCATAGCAACCAATCAGAGCTCAGCTTTCAGTTCCTACAGGGCTGAAAAAAATTAAGGCTGAGTTCTGATTGGTTGCTATGGACAACTAAGACATTTTTACTATTAGGGAGTTTGGTTTGGATATATTGGAGCCGGGCTACTGTTTCGTGGGCCACCCTGTATAATTAGATTTCACATGGCAAAGAATTAAAGGGACTGTCTGAGATTATAAAAAGACACCTCTTTTCTAACAGAAACCGCTTCACTCTCCTACTATATGTATGACTTTTTATCACTTTTAATTCAATTTTTGGGGGGAGGTGAATTGATGAAAAAATGTTACGCATTCACCGTATGGAATACATTTTTTTAAATTTTAATAGAATGGGTGTTTTATGACACAGTGTTGCCTATGAGGTTTATTTTGTGTTTATTTTACTTTTTAGGAAAAGGATTTGATTTGAATATATATATATATACAGTACAGACCGAAAGTTTGGACACACCTTCTCATTCAAAGAGTTTTCTGTATTTTCATGACTATGAAAATTGTAGATTCACACTGAAGGCATCAAAACTATGAATTAACACATGTGGAATTATATACTTAACAAAAAAGTGTGAAACAACTGAAAATATGTCTTCTATTCTAAGTAGCCACCTTTTCCTTTGATTACTGTTTTGCAGACTCTTGGCATTCTCTTGATGAGCTTCAAGAGGTAGTCACCTGAAATGGTATTCCAACAGTCTTGAAGGAGTTCCCAGAGATGCTTAGCACTTGTTGGCCCTTTTGCCTTCACTCTGCGGTCCAGCTCACCCCAAACCATCTCGATTGGGTTCAGGTCTGGTGACTGTGGAGGCCAGGTCATCTGGCGTAGCACCCCATCACTCTCCTTCTTGGTCAAATAGCCCTTACACAGCCTGGAGGTGTGTTTGGGGTCATTGTCCTGTTGATAAATAAATGATGGTCCAACTAAACGCAAAACGGATGGAATAGCATGCCGCTGCAAGATGCTGTGGTAGCCATGCTGGTTCAGTATGCCTTCAATTTTGAATAAATCCCCAACAGTGTCACCAGCAAAGCACCCCCACACCATCACACCTCCTCCTCCATGCTTCACGGTGGGAACCAGGCATGTAGAGTCCATCCGTTCACCCTTTTTGCGTCACACAAAGACACGGTGGTTGGAACCAAAGATCTCAAATTTGGACTCATCAGACCAAAGCACAGATTTCCACTGGTCTAATGTCAATTCCTTGTGTTCTTTAGCCCAAACAAGTCTCTTCTGCTTGTTGCCTGTCCTTAGCAGTGGTTTCCTAACAGCTATTTTACCATGAAGGTCTGCTGCACACAGTCTCCTCTTAACAGTTGTTGTAGAGACATGTCTGTTGCTAGAACTCTGTGTGGCATTGACCTGGTCTCTAATCTGAGCTGCTGTTAACCTGCGATTTCTGAGGCTGGTGACTTGGATGAACTTATCCTCTGCAGCAGAGGTGACTCTTGGTCTTCCTTTCCTGTGGCGGTCCTCATGTGAGCCAGTTTCTTTGTAGCGCTTGATGGTTTTTGCGACTGCACTTGGGGACACTTTCAAAGTTTTCTCAACTTTTCGGACTGAATGACCTTCATTTCTTAAAGTAACGATGGCCACTATTTTTTCTTTACTTAGCTGTTTTTTTCTTGCCATAATACAAATTCTAAGAGTCTTTTCAGTAGGACTATCAGCTGTGTATCCACCTGACTTCTGCCCAACACAACTCATGGTCCCAACCCCATTTATAAGGCAAAAAAGCCCACTTATTAAACCTGACAGGGCACACCTGTGAAGTGAAAACCATTTCAGGTGACTACCTCTTGAAGCTCATCAAGAGAATGCAAAGAGTGTGCAAAGCAGTAATCAAAGCAAAAGGTGGCTACTTTGAGGAACCTAGAATATAAGACATATTTTCAGTTGTTTCACACTTTTTTGTTAAGTATATATATATACACTTTTTTTTAAAAAAAACTTTTTTCTTACTTTTTTTAAGCTCCCGAGTGGAACTGAACATTCAGTCATTAGATTGCGACATGTTATTATGTCACATGTTGAGAAAGGGATAAGGAGCAGGACAGTAGTCAGGAAAAGGGGGGAGAATGGAAATGATTTCTGAAAAATCAAGAAAGTGGCAATGTGTCTAAATAATAAATTCTAATATAAATGTGTTGGAAATAATTGTGTTTGTCAGTAACGTATAAAGTTGGCCATACATACTTGTTGGCAGTTGATCAAAACGGACGATTCCAACTAAAACAATTGTTCATTGGCTGAAATTTAACAACAAGCTATTGTTTTAGCCAACAGATGCTAGGGTATCATTGTCTATGAAGTTCATCTGTGTTTGAAATTTTTGTCTGATAATTGGAGGAACAATATTTCGTTCAATTGTCCAGAAAGACCTTTGATCCATCACCCTGTTTCATTGAACTTATATGGCCAGTTTGACCAATTATAATGGCCAATACGGACTAAAATGTCTATGGCTGTGTCTGTGAAATGATCATTTACCAGATGATTGTTTGGTCAACTGCTTTTTGTCTTACAGATCAGCGGTGTCACCAAAGTAACAGCTCGTACCAGAGAACAGAGGGTCCTTATTATGGTCATTGTGATGGTTGTCTGCTTTCTTATCTGCTGGCTGCCCTATGGAATAATGGCTTTGATTGCTACGTTTGGGACACCTGGACTCATACCCCCTTCTGCGAGTATCATCCCTTCAGTTCTTGCAAAGAGCAGTACTGTGTACAACCCCATCATCTATATCTTTCTCAATAAGCAGGTAAGTAACGGAACTGGACAGAAATGTGCATTCTTTCACAGTATAGCAAATTAGTGAAATATCTTTTTTTTATTGTGTGGAGTTTCTAAAAGACATGAAATGGTATACCCAAGTATATAAGTGTTGTGTGCACCAGGTAAGAATGAGGAGTGTTTATTTGGATGTGGGGTCCACCTACAGTGGATCCACAATAGAAGTAAAATATGCAAGAAAAGTCCAAGGCACTGCCAAATACAAATACTTTTTAAATACTTTATTATAGAGCACAAAAGCACATACTGTAGCAGCTACATTTTGGTAGCCCCTCAAGCTGTATATGGCGTTGTTTGTTATATACAGCTTGATGGAGCTTTCTGTGACCTTGATAGAGCTTTGTGTCTAAAACATCTTCTTGCAAAATGAAATTAAATAAATGTATGACAACAAGATACTTGAGAAGCTTTTAAATTGTTCTCCTTTGGGGACATATGGGGTCATTTATTGTTTAAGGTTGTTTTTGTGTAAGATTTAAGTCTGGTTTTGCTTTCTGTGTCTGCACCAAATTTATGAACTGGTGCAAACCCCTTCACCCCCGGAGGTTTTTTCGTTTTTGCGTTTTCGTTTTGCGCTCCCTGCCTTCATACTGCCATAACTTTTTTATTTTTCTGTTCACATAGCTGTATGAGGGCTTGTTTTTTGCGGGGCAAGTTGTACTTTCAAATGCCACCATTTAATATTGCATATGATGTAGTGGGAAGCGGGAAAAAAATTCCAAATCGGGTGAAATTGCAAAAAAAGCACAATTCCGCTACAGTTTTCCTGTTTTTTTTTATTGACGGCGTGCTGCCTCGCCGCTGGCGGAAAAAACATTGACCCACTGGTCCATGAAAGAAATGTACTGCCCCTGCTGGTAAGAGCTGCTCCAGGTGCTCACAGTAGCGTGCAACCTGCCTCACAGTGAGAATTGCATGGAGTGGCCAATTACAGGAAGACCCCATATGTGGTCGTAAACTGCTATATGGGCAAATGACAGGGCTCAGAAGAGAATCAGCACCATTTGATTTTTAGATGGCAGATTTTCCTGGAATGGTTTTTGGACACCATGTCACAATTGAAAATACTCTGAGGTACCTCCTACAGTGGAAATTCCCAAAATGTAACCTCATCTTGGAAACTACACCCCTCATAGAATTTATTGAGGAGTATAGTGAGTGCTTTGACTACATTTTTTCCAAAAAATGTAGATTTAGCCTCAGATTTTTCATTTTTACAAGGGGTGACAGGAAAAAAAGCACTTTACAATTTATTTCCAAATTTGTCTATTGTATTGTATTATGTATTTCACCATGTTTCCTGGTATTATGTATTTCACTGATTGTTACCAGCTAGACAAAGTTGGCAAAGGTTGGCAGGAAAAAGGTCCTTTTGACCCCCCCACGATTGTGTCAACCTGGCTCCCACACCAAGCACTTATCCACCTCCTTCTTCATAATCACGTTCCTGTCCCTAACAACAGCAGGGAACAGGGTCACTACCCCTCCTTCCTATCATATGTGTCCGGTTAAGCATTGCCACAGCGTGTTGGATCTGATCGGCCTGGAAGAGAGTAGCCACACTGGTGAGCAGTTTTTCAATGAAGCAGCAAACGTGGTCAGTGACAATGGGAGTAACATCCTAGCCATCTTAAACTGGGTCAAACTAGTGGTGCAGCTGTTTCTAATTAAGTACACTTGCTTGTGCAAGGTGCTGGCAAAGTCCAGGAGAATATCCAAGCATTTTGTGATGTGCCAACGGTGTAATTTGACATTGCATATACTCAAGCGTGTGTACGAGCAGCTGAAAGCCAGGAACGATTTAGTCATGCAGCAGATAGCCTCAGCAGCAGGGAGCATATATTGCCTCAAGGTCAGGCAGTGGCAGCTGCTTTTAACACTGTGACTGAGACCCCATCTGTAGGGGCCAACGGCTGCCCAATTTTGTGAGTATTACCTTAAAAATCATGCAGACATTGGCTTCCACAGGTAAACAGGCTTTTGGCCAAATGTGGCAGCGGCAACATGTACAACCTGCAAAAGTGTGTCGTAGTATAAAATAGGTTACAGTTGAGCTTATGCGGTACCCCATACCTGGGGGTATCTGCAATTGTAAATAATTATATGTTGTAATGCTATGTATTTTTAGTGCTATGGCCATCTGTACCAGAAAGAAGAAGTATGGTTGGCAGAAACAGGTCTAATCACCCTGTTCCTCCCCTCTTGGTAGGAGTGGGCTGGGCCTGCTTCCTGCTGGGGATGGGGGGTCAGAACAGCTATAAGAAGAGAGGAAGCACATGCTAGAGCTCCTACCCCTTGGAACAATATATGATTCTCCAGAGAGACCAACAAGACTAAATTTGAAGAAAGCATCTGAGAGGCAAGACAGTAGAGTGATCAGCTTAATACCGCTTTACAGACACTGCTGCAAGGGACTACGGCTAGGACACCCATCACCCATACCACCACTAGGCCAGATAAAATGAAAATCTGAACCTTACAATAATCACCTATACTGACACATGCCAGAATACCTCCTCAATTAGTACCAGAAACTTCACTTCGAATCTGCTGCTACTGGATTTACAGCAAGTTATATTTTGTACTGAGTAAAAAGTAACTGCTATATGTTCACTTCTGGCCTGATTCTTCAAACTACTTTTTCACTGTGCCAATCCCCAGGGAACAAGGGCCTGAGGGAATATACAGTAGCACAACACCTCATTAGGACCACGACCTCTCGCATCCTCTGCATCGGCTCCTCAGGGGCTCGTTGAATGTAGACTGATGAAGAAATATTATGCAGATTGATGTTAATGGTAATTGTTTTTCATTTTTCTAATTAGCTTTGATAGTCTGTTAGGATGGCCATAGGTGAATTGATACTGTACGCCTGACTTGTCTGACTTGGGACTTACCTTGACTGATTTCCCCTTCCTATTGAGAATGATTAGATTTTTCATTAAATCTGTGTTGCTGTTAGGAAGTCAAAGAATCATATTCCCTTATGCAATGTTTAATAAGAACGCTGCTGAAACAACACTTCAGTCATTATTAGAATATTACTACATAAAGTCTGCAAAATTTCAGTGTAGGTTCAAATGTTTATTTCTCGTTTTTTCATTATGCCAGTTGAAATATACAATTTTTAAAGTGTTGCTTGAACAACATACTCTGCAAAACTGAAATTGCAGCACCAAGAAAGATAAGCCGTAAGGTTATGCAAATAAAGGAAGTGGCAGTTGTTGCTAAAATATTCAGATTATCAGATTTTAAGCACCTACTGTAACTCCAATCTGTGGCATGTGGGTGAAGCATAAAAGCCATTTTGAAAGCAAAGTTCTTTAGGCACATGACACCTGAAAAATAGGATCAAGTCGTGTGGGATGATGATGTGTGCAATGCCTCTTGTTTGTTGCTGTGCCAGTAATTTTCAGTTACAAACACCTTGAGCAGAGAGACCTTAGTTTATCACTCAGGGAGGTCATTACGTGCCTAGGCCGAGATGTCATCAGTGTTCAACACTGCGTGTCCTGGAGGTTGGTTGAACAATGACAAACTGGAGTGACAGTAAGAGGTGCACAGAGGTGAACCTCTGCATGGACAGATCGTTTGATTAGAAGAATGGTGTGTGGTGATTCATTCCATACTGCAAGTGAAATTGGATGCAACATCCCAACCCTATTTCGGCAAACAGAGTCTACACAAACCATGAAAAGGCGTTTGCACAACATTGGGCTATGAACCATCTACAGGTGTTCCATTGACCTCATGCTAACGCTCGGAAAGTCTATCATGGTGCACAGCAAGACGGCAATAGAGGCTGGAATGGAGTTCTGTCCTCTTCAGCAATGAATCTCTTTTCTGTTTTGGACAAAATTTGTCAGGAGACTGTGTGGGCAACACCATGAAGAGGCCCTCACAAAGAACATCATACCAGTCCTACACCCAGCATTATAGTGTTTGTGGCCCTTTAGCCTTCATTTTAGGTGCACTAACAGCTTGGCATACCATTGATTTGGTTATGGAACCAGTGATATGTCCATTTCTTTATTTCCCAGGAGCCATTTTTAATAGTACAGTGCTAGGCCATGTGTTGCTCATTCTACTGTGAGTAGTCTACATGGTCTGCAGTGTCTTCTGGATTTGGCTTCCATCAAGTAAGTCTGAGGAGTCATTGTTTGTCAACTGCAAAAGTAGCTGCCAGCAGTGGATCTTGATAATTTGCGAAGCCAAGTGCATTCAGCGTGGCAGAATATTCTTCATCACCATTAATGACCTAATTGACAGCATGTCAAGGTGTGTAGGTGCATGTATTTCTGGATGTCTCCTTTATACTCAATACTGAATAAATCAAGATGTTTTAAATATTTTTTTCCATTTCTTTTTCATTTGTGTATCTTAATATGTCTATTATTCCTTTCATAATTCCTTCCTATAATATCAATGTTGAGAATTTAGATACAATGATTTCTCTTTAGAATATTGCATACCACTTAACTACTTCAGATCTGGGCCATTTCCCCCTTCCTGAACAGGCCTAATTTTGCAAATTTGACATGTGTCATTTCATGTGGTAATAACTTTGGAACGCTTTTACTTATCCAAGCGATTCTGAGATTGTTTTCTCATGACACATTGTACTTCAAGTTAATGGTAAATTTGAGTCGATATGTTTTAATTTTATTTATAAAAAATTCCACAAGTTAACGGAAATTTGAAAAAATTCACTGTTTTCTAAATTTGAATCTCTCTGCTTTTAGGACAGATAGTGATACCCCATAAAATACTTTTCAATTTATATTCCCCATATGTCTACTTTATGTTGGCATCATTTTGGTAGTGTCATTTTATTTTTTTAGGACAGTAGAAGGTTTAGAATTTTAGACGCAATTTTTTCAAATTTGCAAAATCAACTTTTTTAAGGACCAGTTCAGTTCTGAAGTCAGTTTGTGAGGCTTACATAATAGAAACCACCCATAAATTATCCCATTTTAGAAACTACACCCCTCAAACTATTCAAAACTGATTTTTACAAAGTTTGTTAACCCTTTAGATTTCCCACAAGAATTAAAACAGAAGGAAGGTGAAATTTAAATATATATATATATATATATATATATATATATATATTTGCAGATTTTCAATTTTTAATTCATTTTTCCTACAAGATAGCAAGGGTAAACCGCAAATCAAACCTGAATATTTATTTTCCTGATTCTGAAGTTTGCAGAAACACCCCAGATGTGGTTGTAAACTGCTCTGTGACCGGCAGTAATGAGAGGGAGATAGTACAAGCATTTGTGATCACTTTGACAGCTTGTCAGAGTGATCAAAAGCCTGGAGGCCAGGAAAAAAGGTCTCAGGTTAAAGCTCCATGTTCTTGGCTGTCAGAAGGCAGCTGAGTCATGGAGCTTCTATGTACAGGTGCTGCACACAGGGGGCAAAGCTGAAGGACGTTTTAAAACGTCCATTCAGAGATAGAGATCCACTACCAGGACGTTTATAGTCAATGGGCAGACTGAAAGTGGTTAAAGAGGATCATCAGCTTCTCTGTCTTAGTAAATTATTGTGTTCTCTCATACCTTCCAACCATGCCAGATCCAGTCCTGGATTTCAGTGGCTGTCCTGCGGTCCTGTAATGGGGGAGTTATGTCCCGCTCTCAGGCAGCTGTCTCTGCTTCCATAGGATGCAGAGACAGTTGCCTGAAATAATGAAGCAGAGAGCTCTCTGCTCCCTGCTTCATCATTCCTCCCTTTGTCGGCACTCCACACTGCTGGTCTGTGCAGGGACTGGGGCCAGCCGGGAGTCGGCTGTGCTCCTCCTCCTCCTCCTCATCTTCCTCCTATGCAGACTAGCATCTCTATGTGTATCCTGCTGGGGAGATAATTGGAGGAACCAAGTGAGTATGTAGAGTCTTTGGGTTTTTTTTTTACTTCCTGTGAGGGGGCACATACAGTAACTATGCCATTAGTCTAGCTACTAAGGACTGTATAGGTAGAGTAAAGAGAGAAAATAGGGTGATATAATTGGATAGATTTTAGGGTTTATCAGGGTTTATCAGTTTTTCATAGACTTGTTGTTAGCACCACAATAACATACATTCTTCAAACACTTTTCCAGCAATTTCCCTTGTTATTCCTAAAAAAAAAACATTTTCAATTTACCATTTGTAATTGGGCATTTTCAGCTCATTTCAGTGCATCAATATACTCATGTAATTGAACCTATTGTATTACTGCAAAATAGTGTTCAGTTACAGCAAATTTTACTACAATAAAGCCAGTAGCATTATCGTTTTATTGAACGTGTTGTATTACTTCAAGGGACTATGTAGTCACAGCAACAAGTGTATTTTATGGCAAACAGTGCATTACCAGACCTGTGTTAGTAAAAATGTTTCCCTGCATTTACTCTACCTATTTTGGTGACTGTGTTATATTACTTTAAGACCCCGTGTGGTCACAGCCAGTGGAGTGCCTAGGGTGTTTGGCATCTGAGGCGGCACCCCCCTCCCCCAATACTTTAGAAACATTTCACAGTAGTAATGCCTTATCTGTGCCCCCTTCACAGTTGTAATGCCCTCTATGTGCCCCTTCAGAGAAGTTATGCCCTCACTGTGCCCCCATAACAGTAGTAATGCCCTCTGTGCCCCTTCACACTAGTAATGTCCATTGTGCCCCTTTACAGTAATAATACCCACTCTGTGCCCCATAAAAGTAATTCACAGGAGTAATACCCTCTGTACCCACTTCACAGTAGTAATGCCCTATCTGTGTCCCCTTCATAGTAGTAATGCCCTCTGTGCCCCCTTCACAGTAATAATGTCCATTGTGTCCCCCTTCATAGTAATAATGCTCATTGTGTCCCCTTCATAGTAATAATGCCCATTGTAACCCCTTAAAGGGAACCTGTCATCTCCGAAACACCCCCTGAACTAGAGTAAGCGGCATTGAGTCTTCCATTCCGACGCTGTGCTCCCACAAACCAGCAGTAAAATGCACTCACTGGACTCCAGTGCTCACTCACATAATGGAGAGGACTCAAAGAAGAGTCCTCTCAATGCATTTTACTGCTGCTTTGTGGGAGCACAGAGTCGGAATGGAAGTGAGTATGAAGATAAAACTTACATATTCGGATTCAGCATCACTTACACTATACACCACTTACTCTAGTTCGGGGGTGTTTCGGAGATGACAGGTTCCCTTTAATAATAGTAATACCAATTGTGCCCACTTCTTAGTAATAATGCCCATTGTTCCCCCTTCATAGTAATAATGCCCATGGTGTCCCTTCATAGTAGTAATGACCATGGTGTCCCTTCATAGTAGTAATGCCCCTTGTCCCCCCTTAATAGTAGTAATGCACTTGGTGCCCCTTTGTAGAAGTAATGCCCTCTGTACCCCTTTGTAATAGTAATGTCCTCTGTACCCCCTCTATAGTAGAAATGCCTATCATGCCCCCTTCACAGTAGTAAAACCCTCTGTGCTAAAAAAAACTACAAAAAAAAAACAACAACACAGTACCTATTCACCTTGCCCCATTCCTGAAGTTCACATCCAGCATTCCCCTGCAGACACATATCGCTCTGCAGCACTTTGTGGGAGGAGCACAGGCAGATTCCTGGGCTGAAGGCTCCTCCCACACAGGCAGGCAGTGCGATCTGTGCCTGCAGGCTGAATGATGGACCAGGGAGAAGTCTTCCTGCTTCACCATTCAGAGCACCGCCGGTCTGAAGGAGAGGAGGAGCACAGGGAGCTGAGCAGTGAGTAACGGGACTACAGCTCCCAGCGCTCCAGCAATGGGTGCTTCCATCTGTATTGATGGAAGCGCTCATTGCTACTTGGCTCTGGCACCCCCATGAGATCGGATACCTGGGGCAGACGGCCCCTCCCCCTTTAGCACGCCACTGGTCACAGCAAACACATTTTGCTGCCAACATTGCATTACTTCAAGTCACCATATAGTCACAGCAAATGCATTTTACTGTAAACACTGCATTACTACCCCCTTGTTAGAGAATGTGTTTCACTTCATTCACTATACCGTACCTGTTTTAGTGAAGGTGTTGTATTACCTCAAAACAATGTGCAGTCACAACAAATCCATTTTACTGGAAACACTGTATTATTAACATTGTAAATTATCAATAACAGTGTGCAGTATGTTTGCAGAAGGGAAGGGACATGTGTAGGGACAGAGATGGGAAATGTTTTCCTAATATACTTTATTGACTTTTTTTACTTTTCTATGTGAAAAATTGCTCTAAAGTTTCCCCTTAGTAGCGCTCTGTACATGAGCGTTGATAAGACATATCCGTCATCAGACAGAGTACAGGACAGTGCGGACTGTGAAGACGGCTATGGTCGATTCTTTTTCCTTCTGTGCTTCCTCCCATATATTTCTAGAAATGCACATCTGTAACACACACACAACTAATCATAACTAATCAATAGCCGGGAGATACAGGAGGGACCGGGCAGTCAGCGCTGCTATTGAGAAGAGAGAGAGAGAGAAAGGGAGAAGCTGATTTACAGTATATACTATCCCCTCCTTCTCCTGATCTCCTTTGCAGCAGCCAGGCCACATTCACAGGCCGTAGATTATCCTTGACATCGTCATCCTTAGTTAATGCTTCTTCCACTCAGACTACTATGGATACCTGTGCACAAGAAAGACATAGCAGAGCTGGATAGGGACTAAAGGTGGGCAATGAAAATAATAAACGGAATGGGTGGACTACAGTACCCAGAAGTTATCAAAATTAGAGTTATCTAGTTTAGAAAAAAGATGGCTGTGGGAACATCTAATAACTATTAGAGATGAGCGAGTAGTGAAATATTCGAAAGTTCGAAATTCGATTCGAATAGACCGCGAAATTCGACTATTCGACCGAATATCGAATCCCATTAAAGTCTATGGGAAAAAATGCTCGCCACTTGGAAATCTCAATTCGACCACTTGGAGGTCACCAAGTCCACCCTGAAACCTCAGAAAAGGATGCCAACACTGCTGGAATGCAACTGGGACAGCACGGGAAGCATGTCTGGGTGCATATAACGCGCCCAAGTCGCACTATTACGCCACTATCACAGCCTCTCAACAATACACTCCAAAGACAATGTAACCTCTCTGTAAAGTGAGACCATACAAGGAAACCTTCTTTCCTCTACATTGCCATGGACCCCAAGCCAAACTAGACAAAAAAGAAGATAAAATTCTGCACCCCTTAAAATCACGTTGCCTATGACAACCACAGATGGCATAGGCAAGGGGGAAAGCAATCAAGCCATCACTATTTTTCCCTCTGTGCCATCCCTGCCTTGCCCAGGCACATGTCCCAAAACATCATCCACGCCCGAGTAACACGGTTACTGCAAAAGGCCATTTGACCACCAACACTTTGGTTTGAGGCCGGGGATGCTACATCTCCCTGACGGCACACTGGGTGAATGTTGTGGAGGCGGGGACGGGCAAACCTGCTACCCCCACCCAAGTTTTGGGCCTTGGTTCTGTCTGGATTTCCGCAACCCTTACAGACAGCTCGGCGAACCCCTCCTTCTCCTTCTAGATTTGTTAAATCTGTCCACCACCCAGTCAAGTCCACAAAGTCCAGTCTCGTCGATAGCCTGCAGAAACTGCAGGGACCTCACTCTGACCCTCCTTCCTCCCACCCTGCCCAATGTTATCAACCCAGTGTTCCCACCCATGCAAGAATCGCAGGAGCTATCTGAGGATTTTGCTTGTTCTGATGCCCAAACACTGGAGCAAGCTCCATCTCTAGCTGATGGTGGTGTGGAACGGGCACTAAAGTGTAAAATGATTAGGGACGATGATGAGACACAGTTGCCAGCAAGGGAGGCTGTTGGAGCAAAGTGAGGCAGTGTAAGAGGAGGTGGTTGAGTATGACGAAGTCAGTGACCCGACCTGGCCCAGTGTCATGTCTAGCAGGTAAAGCAGTGGGGATGTTGAGGGATGCGTAGGACCGCAAAAGGCAGGAAGAGGCCGTGGGCTGGCCAGAGGCTCATGGAGAAGGCAGGCTAGAGCCCGCAGGGCCGCATCTCTTCCCTATAACAGGCCCCCACACAAAGCTCTCCCATCGAGGGCTCTTAGGTCCTTGTTGTGAAAATATTTTAATGAGTGCGCAAAGTTAGCTTGAGGTGAGCCCTCGAAAAAATTATATGGAGGCCCAAGAGGTGAGCCCTCGAAAAAATTATGTGGAGGCCCAAGAGGTGAGCCCTCGAAAAAATTAAGTGGAGGCCAAAGAGGTGAGACCTCTTAAAAATTGTATTAAGGCCCAAGAGGTGAGCCATAATAAAAATTGTTTGTAGGCCCAAGAGGTGAGACCTCTTAAAAATTGTTTGTAGGCCCAAGAGGTGAGGCATGAGAAAAATTGTTTGTAGGCCCAAGAGGTGAGACCTCTTAAAAATTATGTGGCGGCCAAAGAGGTGAGACCTCTTAAAAATTGTTTGTAGGCCCAAGAGGTGAGCCATGAGAAAAATTGTTTGTAAGCCCAAGAGGTGAGACCTCTTAAAAAATTATGTGGAGGCCCAAGAGGTGAGACCTCTTAAAAATTATGTGGAGGCCCAAGAGGTGAGACCTCTTAAAAATTGTTTGTAGGCCCAAGAGGTGAGGCATGAGAAAAATTGTTTGTAGGCCCAAGAGGTGAGACCTCTTAAAAATTATGTGGAGGCCCAAGAGGTGAGACCTCTTAAAAATTATGTGGAGGCCCAAGAGGTGAGACCTCTTAAAAATTATGTGGAGGCCCAAGAGGTGAGACCTCTTAAAAATTATGTGGAGGCCAAGAGGTGAGACCTCTTAAAAATTATGTGGAGGCCAAAGAGGTGAGACCTCTTAAAAATTATGTGGAGGCCAAGAGGTGAGACCTCTTAAAAATTGTTTGTAGGCCCAAGAGGTGAGCCATGAGAAAAATTGTTTGTAGGCCCAAGAGGTGAGACCTCTTAAAAATTATGTGGAGGCCAAAGAGGTGAGACCTCTTAAAAATTATGTTGAGGCCAAAGAGGTGAGACCTCTTAAAAATTGTTTGTAGGCCCAAGAGGTGAGCCATGAGAAAAATTGTTTGTAGGCCCAAGAGGTGAGACCTCTTAAAAATTATGTGGAGCCCAAGAGGTGAGACCTCTTAAAAATTATGTGGAGGCCAAAGAGGTGAGACCTCTTAAAAATTATGTGGAGGCTAAAGAGGTGAGACCTCTTAAAAATTATGTGGGAGGCCAAAGAGGTGAGACCTCTTAAAAAATTGTTTGTAGGCCCAAGAGGTGAGCCATGAGAAAAATTGTTTGTAGGCCCAAGAGGTGAGACCTCTTAAAAATTATGTGGAGGCCAAAGAGGTGAGACCTCTTAAAAATTATGTTGAGGCCAAAGAGGTGAGACCTCTTAAAAATTGTTTGTAGGCCCACGAGGTGAGCCATGAGAAAAATTGTTTGTAGGCCCAAGAGGTGAGACCTCTTAAAAATTATGTGGAGGCCCAAGAGGTGAGACCTCTTAAAAATTATGTGGAGGCCAAAGAGGTGAGACCTCTTAAAAATTGTGTGGAGGCTAAAGAGGTGAGACCTCTTAAAAATTGTTTGTAGGCCCAAGAGGTGAGACCTCTTAAAAATTGTTTGTAGGCCCAAGAGGTGAGCCATAAATATATATATATTTTTTTTTTACGGAGCAATTCTACGGCGGTTAAGGAGGAGGAGGTGGAGGAGGAAATGGCACTTCATACAGATGGCACTTCACTTTTGGCTGCTTTCCACTGTTGGAGAAGCAAAGTCCGGGTCAATCCACTTGCTGTTCGTTTTGATTAGCGTCAGCCTGTCGGCACTGTCGGTTGACAGGCGGCTGCGCTTATCGGTTATAATGCCTCCGGCTGCGCTGAACACCCTTTCTGATAGCACGCTGGCGGCAGGGCAGGCAAGCACCTCCAAGGCGTACAGGGACAGTTCCAGCCACGTGTCCAACTTGGAGACCCAGTAAGTGTAGGACGCCGAGGGATCGGGGGAGGACAGGGGTACGGTCTGCCAGGTACTCCCGCAACATCCGCCGATACTTGTTCCTCCTGCTGATAGCGGGCCCCGCAGTGATGGAAGTTGCACGAGGGGGTGCCATGAACGTGTCCCACACCTTGGAGAGTGTTCCCCTGGTGGCTGTGGGCCTGATCGATGTTGTGGGACTCTGGGAGACCCTCTCCTCTCTGCCGCCAGCGATGGTGGGTGGGAAAATCTCCATCATGTTCTGCACGAGTTCCCTCTGGTATTCCAGCAATCGATTCGTCCTCTCCTCTACCGGAATAAAAGAGGAGACGTTATCTTTTATACCGGGGGTCCAGGAGTGCGAAGACCCAGTACAGTTTGTTTCTCCACTATCCGGACAACACGTGTGTCCCGGGAAAAGCAGCCCAGCATGAAGTCAGCCATGTGTGCCAGACTCTGAATAGGCATGACGTCACTGCCCCCACCAGAAGGATCACTTGCCATTTCCTCCTCTTCCGCCTCCTCTCCGCCCCATCCGCGCTGAACAATGGGACGCACACAGCCTGAGTGCTACCCTCGCCGCCAGCATCCTCCTCCTCTTCCACAGCCACCTCCACGTCGTCCTCCTCCTCATCCTCCTCCTCCTGCAACTGCCACCGTGAAGCAGACAAAAGTGTGGTCTGACTGTGTAGCTCCGTTGCGTCTCCTCCTACCCCGTCTCCTCTGCGTGCAATGCGTTCTCCCCTTATTGCGATGAGCGATTCTTTAAGGACGCATAGGAGCGGGATGGTTACGCTCACTATAGCGTCCTCGCTGCTGACCTTCTTGGTGGACTCCTCAAAGATACGCAGTAACATCGCATATGTCTGCCATCCATGGCCACTCGTGTTGGCAAACTGAGGGAGCTGAGTTGGAGGCACGCGTGGATTCATAATCTGGTACTCCATCAATGCTCTCCTGCTGCTCACACAACCCTGGCCAACATGGAATAGGTGGAATTCCAGCGAGTCGGCAGGTCGCACAACAGTCGATGTTCAGGGCAAATGGAGGCGTTGCTGGAGTTTTTTTAAGCTAGCAGCAGCTACAGTTGACTTCCGAAAGTGAGCGCACAAGCGCCGCACTTTCACCAGTAGCTCTGCCAGGTTGGGGTAAGTCTTTAGAATTTTTGGACTACCAGATTAAAAACGTGGGCCAGGCATGGTACATGATTGAGTTCGGCAAGCTCCAGAGCCGCCACCAGGTTACGGCCGTTATCGCACACGACCATGCCTCTGGTCCTAGCTGCAGCGGCGACAGCCACATCTCCGTCTGCTGCAATATGGCGTCCCCTCACCTCTGGGGCGCTTGTGCTTCCTGTCGCCCACAGCTGATGAGCTTAAGCACCGCCTGCTGACGTCTCCCCGCGCCAGTGCTGCAACGCTTTCCAGCTAGCGGCTGAGGCGATGTTAAGGCAGAGGGAGGAGGAGGAGGAGGGGGGGTTTATCAGAACCCATGCTGGCAATCTTGGCGGGGAGGGTGGTAGGTAGGCCGTCTCTGTTTGCGACCCCCGTCCCCGACTTTCCACAACATTCACCCAGTGTGCCGTCAAAGAGATGTATCGTCCCTGGCCGCAAGCGCTTGTCCCACGAGGTCGGTGGTCAAGTGGACCTTTGCGCTGACTGCGTACCTCAGGGCCCGCCTGATGTTACGCGACACGTGCTGGTGCAGGGCGGGGACGGCACTCCGGGAAAAGTAGTGGCGGCTGGGGACGGAATAGCGAGGTGCGGCAGCCGCCATCAGGTCGCGGAAGGCCTGCGTCTCCACAAGCCTAAACGGCAACATCTCCAGGGCCAGCAGTTTGGAGATGTGGCAGTTTAAGGCTTGGGCTTGGGGGTGACTCGAGGCGTACTTCCGCCTGCGGTCGAACGCCTGCGAGATGGACAGTTGTTGGGACGAGGAGTGTGTGAAGGTGCAGGCGAAGAGGCGGGGGAAGGGGAGGCTGAAGGAGAAGGCCCCAAAGTAGCCGAGGCAGAGGCAGATGTGGAGGTGTCCTGGCTGGAGGTCTGGACCGCAGTGGCAGCACACAACAAAGGGGAAGAGGCAGTGGCAGCAAGACCGGGCGCAGGTTGTATTGCGTTTGCTCTCTCCCACTCAGCCCAGTGCTTGACTTCCAAGTGACGCCGCATGCCTGAGGTGGTCAGATTGCTCTTCTCAGAGCCCCTACTCAGTTTTGAGTGGCAGAGTGTGCAAACCGCGCTCAGTTTGTCATCCGCACAAACATTAAAAAATCTCCACACCACAGAAGTACGAGGCCTCGATGGGGGAGCTTCGCGCGACTGCCCGCTGCCGGGAACAGCTTCGGCCCTGCTGGCTGTGGCCTCACTTCTCTGTCTGGACTGTCCTCTGCCTGTGGACATCCCTCTGCCTGTGGACATCCCTCTGCCTCTGGACATCCCTCTGCCTCTGGACATCCCTCTGCCTCTTGCTGCCTTTTTCGGTGCTGCGCAGACCACCACCTCTCCACTGCTTTCCCCGCTGGACATCACCCCTGGCCAAGTGGGGTCGGTCATTTCGTCATCCACCACCTCCTCTTCCACTTCCTCACTCTGCTCCTCCTCCTGCCCACTGGACATTCCAACAGCCTCCCTTGATGGCAACTGCGTCTCATCATCATCATCGCTCATGATAACAGATGCTGGTTCAGGGTCCACATCAGCAGGAGATGGCGAAAACTCAAGTGTTTGGGCATCACTACAAACAAATTCCTCTGCTAGCTCCTGGGATTCTTCCGGCACATCTGAAAAAGGACCCGAAAAGAGCTCCTGGGAGGGGTCAATGGTGGGATGACTCTGTTGGCCAGGTGTGGAGGAAGGAGGGTCAGAGTGAGACTGTGTGGATGACTGGCTGGTGGACAACTGTGTGGAAGCGCTATCGGCTATCCATTGCACCACCTGTTCAACCTGCTCAGGCCTCAACAGCGGTGTAACCCGCCCCCTGCTTAACTGTCCCATAAAGGCAGGGATTCTGGATGAGCGGGATCCTGGCTGACCCTCACCAGCACGCATTGTATCCCCACTGGCTTCAACAAGGCCCCAACAGCATTTCCGCGCCCCCGTCCTCGTCCACGTCCGATTCCGCTAGCCCCCCCTCCGCATTTTTTTTTTTTTTGTTACAATATTTTGCCTTCACAGCCGTTAAACATTCAGACGGTGTGTATTGTATATAAATTATTTGCAAGAGAACGCACAGTACAGTGCCAATTAAAAGGCCTATTTTTGTATATTTCAAGGTACACAGCCGTGTACTAACAATCAGACGGTGGGTATTAACACCAGGTATGTAAAATTATTTGCAAGAGAACGCACAGTACAGTTGCCAATTAAAAGGCCTAGATATTTTATATTTCAAGGTACACAGCCGTGTACTAACTGAATCAGACGGTGTGTATTAACACCAGGTATGTGAAATTATTTTGCAAGAGAACGCACAGTACAGGTGCCAATTAAAGGCCTATATTTGTATATTTCAAGGTACACAGCCGTGTACTAACTGATCAGACGGTGTGTATTAACACCAGGTATGTGAAATTAT
Source organism: Rhinella marina (assembly GCA_900303285.1). Lineage (NCBI taxonomy): Eukaryota > Metazoa > Chordata > Amphibia > Anura > Bufonidae > Rhinella > Rhinella marina. Next base: position 595 of record ONZH01021151.1, on the reverse strand, counting down.
TTGCAAGAGAACGCACAGTACAGGTGCCAATTAAAAGGCCTATATATTTTATATTTCAAGGTACACAGCCGTGTACTAACTTCAGACGGTGGGTATTAACACCAGGTATGTGAAATTATTTTGCAAGAGAACGCACAGTACAGTTGCCAATTAAAAGGCCTATATTTGTATATTTCAAGGTACACAGCCGTGTACTAACTGATCAGACGGTGTGTATTAACACCAGGTATATAAAATTATTTTGCAAGAGAACGCACAGTACAGGTGCCAATTAAAAGGCCTATTTTTTTATATTTCAAGGTACACAGCCGTGTACTAACAGGTCAGACGGTGGGTATTTACACCTGGTATACAAAAAGGGTATTGCAGGCACACAGAACCCAGAACACTAGAGCCAAATAAACTGTATTTAAAAAAAAAAAAAAATTCACAGCCGTATACTGCCAGATCAGATGGTGCATATACACACTAGGTATATAACAGGGTTTTGCAGCCAAAAAGAACGCAGAACAGTAGTGCCAAATATAGTTTGGTATGTAGCAGAGCACCTAATACACCACTAATGCCTCTCTCTGTCCCTACTCCAGCAGCTATC
>ONZH01021150.1:0-26518 GCA_900303285.1 Rhinella marina | reverse complement strand
TTACAAAACGTCTGAAGAAATTGGTGAAGAAGCGAGTCTGATACTTCACAATTGAGGGGGCGCCCCTTCCCAGAGGCAGATAGCATGTCCTATTATTGTCCGCATTATGGACAAGGATAGGACTGTTCTATATGGAATGCACACGGACGCCATCCATATTTTTTGCAGACCGCAAAATATATACGGTCGTGTGCATGAGCCCTTATAAGGGGTTTTAAAAGGATTTAAAGGTATTGTCCAGGATTATAAAAACACTGCCTTCTTCCAAAAACACTGTTCCCAGCCAGAACCGCCTGCCGGATCTGTTCCCAGCCAGAAACGCCTGCCGGATCTGTTCCCAGCCAGAACCGCCTGCCGGATCTGTTCCCAGCCAGAACCGCCTGCCGGATCTGCTCTTAGCCAGAACCGCCTGCCGGATCTGTTCCCAGCCAGAACCGCCTGCCGGATCTGTTCCCAGCCAGAAACGCCTGCCGGATCTGTTCCCAGCCAGAAACGCCTGCCGGATCTGTTCCCAGCCAGAACCGCCTGCCGGATCTGTTCCCAGCCAGAACCGCCTGCCGGATCTGTTCCCAGCCAGAACCGCCTGCCGGATCTGTTCCCAGCCAGAAACCGCCTGCCGGATCTGTTCCCAGCCAGAACCGCCTGCCGGATCTGTTCCCAGCCAGAACCGCCTGCCGGATCTGTTCCCAGCCAGAACCGCCTGCCGGATCTGTTCCCGCCGCCTCCCAGCCAAACCGCCTGCCGATCTGTTCCCAGCCAGAACCGCCTGCCGGATCTGTTCCCAGCCAGAACCGCCTGCCGGATCTGTTCCCAGTCAGAACCGCCTGCCGGATCTGTTCCCAGCCAGAACCGCCTGCCGGATCTGTTCCCAGCCAGAAACGCCTGCCGGATCTGTTCCCAGCCAGAAACACCTGCTGGATCTGTTTACAGTGAAACCGCCTGCCGGATCTGTTCCCAGCAGGAACCGTCTGCCGGATCTATTTCTTGCAAGCATGAAACAAGCCTTAGACAGGTAGAAGGCCAATCAGGCAGGATCCAACTGCCCAGCTCCACAGACATCACATATTCAGCGGATCCTGTCGAGTGTGATGGGATATGGTTCTAAAATATAATGCACACAGGTGAAAATGCCCTTTTTGCAAGACTGTATTACTACGCTGTGATGTAAGCAAAAAGGGGCGGAGCTGTGACAACTTCTAAGATGGTTGAAGAACTTAGCACCACTGCTAAATGCAAATAAAATTAAGAATTAATTCTAAATTAAACGTGAAATAGATTTCTTTGGTAAAAAGGCGGATCTGGTGATCTAGGTGGACCTCGCTCATCTCCTCCTGATGTGGACATCTATTCAAATGTTAATCAGATTTGTAAATCAAAAAGAAAGAAAATTTCAGACCGGATGAAAGAGAACTAATTAATCGCTCCTGAAAAGCTTATTCAAATGAAGTCAATGTTTGCAAGCCGCATACAAAGGACGAGATCGAGCCGTTTATTTAACCCTTCCTCGTCAGCCATTTATTTCTTTTGGCGGGGCGAACGGTAATTAATTTGCCAGACTATGAATATGTATATGCAGGTCTTAGGGGGAAGAGGCTCATTTATTAAGGAAGGTATATGAAATGCTTTTCCATTTGCATAATAAAAAAAAAAAAAAAAGTGTGAGGAGTTTTATGTAAATGATTTTACTCTTAAACTCTCGACGGGGGGAAGCCATGTACAATTTATCGCTCCCGTTTTTAAGCCTATAGCGTTTAATGAACCATTTTGAGGGCTTAAAATATTCATCGTTGTAATATTGTGTAATCTATAGGAGACATTATTCACCAACTGTCCGGATCTAAATGCAGATGGCTCGGTGGATTCTGCGAAGATTGTAAACTTAAGGCTGTAGTTGAAAATGTCACCGACGTACTAAATTACTTCTGCAGGCGAATATTGGAAATTCTGCATAATGAAGACTTTACGTCTCGGCTGCTGGGAGTGAAAACACTGTGATCGGGAGACGCTTGAAGGATCTAGACAAATGTGAAGCCGCAATTAAGGCTTTGATATTATTTACCTAAAAATCTATTCAATCAGCAAAAATGGATTAAGAGAGTAAAACAACGTTAAAACCAATGACAGGTGAAGTGAATGATTTTCATGAAAGGGGTCGTCTCATCTGAGACATTGGCGGCAATGCATACTGCTTAGGAAAAGCCACCAAATTCAGATATGTGTGGGTCACGCCCAGGGGCGGTCTTGGGCACCACGCATCCTATGCATTTGCGTAGGGCCTCCGACGTCCAAGGGGGCCCCCACGCTCCGCTCTTGTGGCGGTGCCCAAGACCGCCTGCCCAGCTGTCACTCTGCGGCTGCGCGTCAGTGTCCCAGCTAGAGATGAGCGAGCATGCTCGGCCGGAATTTGCGCGCGCGCTTTTTCAAATCTGCGCGCTAATTCATACGCATATTTTAGTATGTACACTAAAGCGTACGCATTTTATAAATTAGTACACTAATGCGCTAATGCGTACTAATTTATAAAATGCGTACGCATTAGTGTACATACTAAAATATGCGTATGAATTAGCGCGCAGATTTGAAAAAGTGCACGCAAATTCCACCCGAGCATGCTCACTCATCTCTAGTCCCAGCCCAGCCAATAGAGAGCTGGGAGTCTGGGACACGCCTTAGGGTGTGGGCAACCTTCACCCCCCAGCTACCAGTGAGGTGTAGGGGGGCGTGTCATTGGGGGGGAATGTCATCAGACGCGTGACGCGTCATTGGGGGGGGGGGGGGGGGGGGGCCGGACATAACTTCGCTTAGGGCCCCCGAAATGCCAAGACCGCCCCTGGTCACGCCTCTGGGACCTGCACCTATTTCTAGAACGGGGTCCCCAAAGTGAACGAGGACCGCTGCGCTCCATTCACCGGCTTGGCCATTTCCGGATCTCCAATGAGGTGACGGGACAGATAGCCGTGTATACATGCACTCCATTCACTTCCGAAAATAGCCACGTGGACTCGCTAAAAAGCACGCTGTGCATACATGGTGCCTTCTCCTTTGCTTTGCGGGGGCTCATTTGACAGATAGGTGTTGGTCCCACCTCTGAGACCCACACCTATCTGACATTGGTGGTATATCCTAGCAATATTCCACCAATGTCTCAGAGGAGACAACCCCTCTAACTTTTGACAATGGCATCTTTCCGTGGGTGAGGCATATTAGGTAGCAAGCGAAGAGTCAGTTTTTTTTGAAGCTGATAAAATGGTTAAAGTTGACCTCCCGCAAAAATTTTTATTCCATGTCCTGCTAGAAATGTACATGATGTAATCTGTAGTGAATGTCATTTTCTTACCAGTGTCTGTATTTGTGAGTTATATCTCCCTGATGTTTCTCATCTGTGTCATGTGACCAGCAATGGTAACACAGATAACACAGATAACAGCATCTTATGTGTGGACAGGAAGTCTATTTCTCTATGTATTCCTATGGGAGCCTCAGTCTCATAGGAATGAATAGAGCAGTAACTGGCTTCCTGTCCTGGGTCAGTTGGAGGTCAGGGAGTTGGTCACATGACACAGCTACAATAAGAAGAGAGGGGATAACTCATAAATAGTCTCTGATGAGAAGATTACAATCACTACAGATTATATCACGCACCTTTCTAACAGGTCAGAGAATAAATTTTTTTGCGGGACTTTAAGGATAAGGATGTGAGCAACCTGGACAACTGTGAAGGCCAGAGGACTGGGTCAGGGAATCTCCAAACTGGTCTGTCTTGTGTGGTTTTCCCGACATGCAGTGATTAGCATCTTCCAAAAGACAACGGGTGTGGGGGCCAGTATCATGGGCACTGATGGGTGTGGAGAGTGAAGGCCAGCTCACCTGGTCCGATCCAACTGCAGAGTTTACTGGAAAGAAAATTGCTGAAAATGTTTCTGCTGGCTATGATAGCCAGCATCATAACTTGTTGTTTTATGGCACTGTGTAACTGCAGACTGGTCAGAGTGCCCATGCCACCCCCTGTCCACCTCTAAAGGTGCCTACAATGGGTATGTGAGCATCTGAACTTAGCCATGGAGTAATAGAAGAAGACGGCCTGGTCTAATGAATCACATTACATCAGGTGGGTGGCCAGGTCCCTTACCAAGGGACGAGATGTCACCAGATGCACAACCAGAAGAAGACAAGCCGGGGGAGGCAGTGTGATGCTCTGGGCAATGTTTTGCTGGAAAACTTGGGTCCCGGCATTCATGAGGATGTGATAAGTACCACTACATTGTAAAGACCAAGCACTTCATGGTGGCAGTGGCCTCACTGATAAGGATAATGGTCAGCTCACATTGCAGATAGTATCCAGGAGTGTTGTGAGGAACAGGACAAAGAGTTCAAGGTATTCATTTGACCTCTAAATTCTCCAGATCTCAATCCATCCGCTGGGATCTGCTGGAAAAACTTGTCTGGACCATGAAGACTGAAAAGATCTGCTGCCAACGTCCTGGTGCCAGATACCACGCAAGCCTTCATGGGTACCTGATGAGTATGGAGCACCCAGGGGCAGCACATGGCATTTACAGGAGTCACCCATTTCCTGCGCTGCAGGAGAAAATATGGCGACTAATAGATGTTCGTCTCACAAGAAATGGATGAGGAGCCATTTGCAAATCCCGTTAAAAGAGGTTGTCTGCCATGCGGACTGATCAGATGGTAATTCGCAGTTATTTACTAGGTACAAAATAATAAAAAAGTCAGCATCAGCAAGTTACAGAGGAAAACTGCTGAAAACTGTAAACCCATAGAAAATCTCAGAAGATGAATCTGAGCCCTGAAGCATGCTGGGAGTCGACGTGTTATACACCCCCCAATGCTCACCCCTCAGGCACTGCTAGATTTTTAATGAAAACCTGGTGCTTAAAAAAAAAACAATTTTCCAAAAAGTATGAATTAAAAAAAGGTTTTAAAAAACAGACTAGTTCTAACCTTCAAATAATGCAGCTAATATCTCCAAAATCAGATTGCTGCTCCTGATGTAAGAAAACGTCAAGAAGAGAAAGGTGCCAAGTAATATGGAGGCAGCACAAGGGCAGCGTTGTCCTAATACACAGTATAAACAGGATATATCATATAAGCAGCTGTGTCCTCCACAAAGGGGGATTTGTGGAGGACACAGTCATGAGGACAATAACATTTCTGTTACCGAAAAACAATGACCGCATCAAGACATATAGCCAGGTCTTAAAGGAGTTATCCAGGAAAAGATATTTATGACTTATCTTCAGGATTACTCAATATCAAATCTGCAGGGGTGTGCCACCCGGGATCCCGTCCAATCAGCTGTTAGAAGAAGCCTTGAGGGCCCCAGCCACTTCCTGACATCACTGTTCATCGGTCACATAGCCTAGTTGCAGCTCAGCTCCATTCAGGTCAGTGGGGCTGAGCTGCAATACCAGTCACAGCCACTATATGATGTATGGCGCTGTCCTTGGAAAGCTGCATCACTCACCATAGCTCCGGTGAGAAACCAGTGACATCACAGACATGTAGACCATCAACTCATGAGAAACCAGTGACATCACTGAGACGTGTAGCCATTCAACTCATGAGAAACCAGTGACATCACAGACATGTAGACCATCAACAAATGAGAAACCAGTGACATCACTGAGACGTGTAGACCATCACTCATGAGAAACCAGTGACATCACTGAGACGTGTAGATCATCAACTCATGAGAAACCAGTGACATCACTGAGATGTGTAGACCATCAACTCATGAGAAACCAGTGACATCACTAAGACGTGTAGACCATCAACTCATGAGAAACCAGTGACATCACTGAGACGTGTAGACCATCAACTCATGAGAAACCAGTGACATCAGTGAGACATGTAGATCATCAACTCATGAGAAACCAGTGACATCACTGAGACATGTAGACATCATCAACTCATGAGAAACCAGTGACATCAACTGAGACATGTAGACCATCAACTCATGAGAAACCAGTGACATCACTGAGACATGTAGATCATCAACTCATGAGAAACCAGTGACATCACTGAGACATGTAGATCATCAACTCATGAGAGAAACCAGTGACATCACTGAGACATGTAGACCATCAACTCATGAGAAACCAGTGACATCACTGAGACATGTAGACCATCAACTCATGAGAAACCAGTGACATCACTGAGACATGTAGACCATCAACTCATGAGAAACCAGTGACATCACTGAGACATGTAGATCATCAACTCATGAGAAACCAGTGACATCACTGAGACATGTAGATCATCAACTCATGAGAAAACAGTGACATCACTGAGACATGTAGATCATCAACTCATGAAAAACCATGACATCACCAGACATGTAGACCATCAACTCATGAAGAAAACCAGTGACATCACTGAGACATGTAGATCATCAAACTCATGAGAAACCAGTGACATCACTGAGACATGTAGATCATCAACATCATGAGAAACCAGTGACATCACTGAGACATGTAGATCATCAACTCATGAAAAACCAGTGACATCACTGAGACATGTAGATCATCAACTCATGAAAAACCAGTGACATCAGTGAGACATGTAGATCAATCAAACTCATGAGAAACCAGTGACATCAGTGAGACATGTAGACCATCAACTCATGAGAAACCAGTGACATCAGTGAGACATGTAGACCATCAACTCATGAGAAACCAGTGACATCAGTGAGACATGTAGACCATCAACTCATGAGAAACCAGTGACATCACTGAGACATGTAGACCATCAACTCATGAGAAACCAGTGACATCACTGACATGACATGTAGATCATCAACTCATGAGAAACCAGTGACATCACTGAGACATGTAGATCATCAACTCATGAAAACCAGTGACATCACACAGTGAGACACATCACTGAGACATGTAGATCATCAACTCATGAGAACCAGTGACACAGACATGTAGATCAATCATGAGAAACCAGTGACATCACTGAGATGTAGACCATCAACTCATGAGAAACCAGTGACATCATGAGACATGTAGATCATCAACTCATGAGAAACCAGTGACATCACTGAGACATGTAGATCATCAACTCATGAGAAACCAGTGACATCACTGAGACATGTAGATCATCAACTCATGAGAAACCAGTGACATCACATGAACTCAGTGACATCACTGAGACATGTAGATCATCAACTCATGAGAAACCAGTGACATCACTGAGACATGTAGATCAAACTCATGAGAAACCAGTGACACATCACTGAGACATGTAGATCATCAACTCATGACAACCAGTGACATCACTGAGACATGTAGATCATCAACTCATGAAAAACCAGTGACATCAGTGAGACATGTAGATCAACAACTCATGAGAAAACCAGTGACATCAGTGAGACATGTAGACCATCAACTCATGAGAAACCAGTGACATCAGTGAGACATGTAGACCATCAACTCATGAAAACCAGTGACATCAGTGAGACATGTAGACCATCACTCATGAGAAACCAGTGACATCACTGAGACATGTAGACCATCAACTCATGAGAAACCAGTGACATCACTGAGACACGGAGCTCATCAACTCATAAGGAACTAATGACGTTAATTCATGAATAAAACTATCACATCATTGATCCACAATTGCTACAGATTGTGACAAGGAAATCGGAGATTTCATTAATTTCTATTAGAAACAGATAACTACAAAACATTGCTGCACAAGCCCCAAGTTGCAAAGAATCATGGCAGTGACTGGAGGCCTGCGCCCCAAGTTCTAGGAACCATACACCAATACTGCGCGACATTTCAGTATCTCTCTTCTCAATGAAAGATATTTCAAGTGTAAAAAATGCTGAAACCAGCAACCCTGACAAAGGGAGATACTGAAGAGATGGGATGTGATCAAGGCTTTCAGGGGTAAGGTGCAAACATGACAGCTACGTTGACTGTGAGCAGATGTGTCATTGGGAAATAAAGGGTGATTTGTGAGAGCCCGATGGCACGATGCAGCCGCCGTCCCCAGCACATAAGACAAGACATGCCTCTGACATAGGCTACAGCTAGGAATAATCTGTCAGCTGCCATCAAACCTCTCCAACAGATTTGCCTTCCCCAGTGCATTTGCAGGGCAGTCACATAACATCTGCTTTCATCGCGTGGGACATGAGATGAGAACTAATGTTTGATCTTTGCAGTAAAAAACTGAACATCTCAATATTTTGCTGTATATGACAAGACAGCCAACCCTACATACCGCTATCTATAGGTCTGAAATAATGGCGTTGTGCGGATCACCACCTCTCACGATCCAGAAATGTAACCCTCACTAAGCCAAAGCCTCACAAACCCAATTGTCACCGCTGATAAGGACAGCCATGGTGCAGAGAAGATTCCTCGATGGCCCTGAAGACATTTTTCCCAAAAATGCTGGCTTTGCTAACTTTCCCTTTTTAAGGCCCCTTTCACACGAGTGAGTTTTCCGCGCGGGGTGCAATGCGTGATGCGAACGCATTGCACCCGCACTGAATCCTGACCCATTCATTTCAATGGGTCTTTTCACATGAGCGAATTCTTTCACGCATCGGTTCACCGTTGCTTGAAAATCGCAGCATGTTTTATATTCTGCATTTTTTACGCAGCCCTGGCCCCATTGAAGTGAATGGGTCTGCGTGAAATCCGCATGGCATCCGAAAAAAAAATGCGGATACAATGCATTTTTCACTGATGGTTGCTTGTAAACCTTCAGTTTTTTATCACGCACGTGCGAAATGCATCCATACGCATCGCACCCGCGCGGAAAGAAAACGAACAAACGTACGCAATCGCAGTCAAAACTGACTGCGATTGCTTGCGGATTGGTGCGAGTATTCCGGAATGCACCCCGAGCGCATGCGGACTGAATCCGTGACGCTCGTGTGAAAGGGGCCTAACCCTGAATGTCATTCCCATGAAGCTTCATCATGGAGAACAGATCTCTACATCCTGGGAGGAGTTTGTTCTTGTGCTCTTTGCCGCCCCCTCTAGGAGCGGAGATATGCTGACCGCCATGAGGCCAGCTCCCATCACTCTCCTCAATTCTGGCATGAGACGCCATAACAAGCCACACATTTTCCCTGAAGTGACGTGCCAGTCATTCAGAGCGGCTCTCAGCATATGGACATGGGTTGTCTTCTTAAAGGGGTCCTCTCACCTTAGGAAATGGAATTTATCATGTAGAGAAAGTTAATACAGGGCACTAAATAATGTATTGTGATTCTCCATATTGCCTCCTTTCATCTTTCCATCACATTATACACGGCCCATTTCCAAGGTTGCGTCCACCCTGCAATCCATCAGTGGTGGTCGTGCATGCACAAAAAGCATCAGTCTCTCTGGTGGCCTGGACCATGAGAGCGCACATAGGCTAGTGCTTTTTTCTATAGTGTGCAAAAACGACCAGCACTGCTGGATTGCAGGGTGGTCGTAACTATGGAAACAAACTGTGTATAATGTGACGGAAAAATGAACCCAGCCGGCAAAGGCAATATGGAGAATCACAATACATTAGTAAGAGGCTTGTGTTAAAGGAGGTTTGCCATCATAGACAATAAGGGACATATCGCTAGGAGAATGAAGCGGGGAAAGTAGAGAAGGGCACACTGCGCATGCGCAGCCGCCCTCCATTCATTTCTATGCGGCTGCCGAAAATAGCAGAGCGCTGGCTCGGCTATTTCCGTCGGCCCCATAGAAATGAATGGCAGCGGGGGCCACGCATGCACAATGGGAGCAGCGCTTGGTGGTGGCCGGACGTCCTCCAGCCACAACTTTCCCCGCTTTGTTCTTGTTGTAGGTGCGGGTGCCAGAGGTGGGACCCGCACCTATCAGACAATGGGGGCATATCCTAGCGATATGCTCACATTGTCTGATATGGGAAACCCCCTTTAACTTTCTCTACATGATAAATGGTATTTGCTGAAGTGAGAGGACCCCTTTAAGGCTAGGGCTACATGGCGACAACGGTCATGAGCAGGATCGGCGAGTAGCAGTGATCCCATAGAAATGAATGGGATCGCAGTGCAGATCGCAAAAAATTCAACACTGTCTCCGTGTAGCCCTAACCTAAGACAATAAGGAGGGGAAATGACATCTACTTTCCAATACTGGAACCCGTAAGACACTCTTCTCAGCCATTGGCCTCCATATGCCATTTCTCCTGGACCATATGATGGAGGTACAAGCTTTTTGACTTACCGATCATTATAATGCTGTTGTGCTGGGGACAATTTGTCTCCTGGGAACTCAGTTTAATTATTATCCGAGGCTATTGATGAGAATGGGCTGACCATGCAGAAAATTAAAGAGGACATTCACTAAGGGGAGCCACCCACCACCATAGGGAGGGATCACTGAGATCACATCGAGCCGTGCTCAGTAGCTCCCTCTATTGGTGGGTGCGGCCAACCAGTATCTGGATGCAGGGAAGCGAAGAATTAGGAGCCCTGCAACACAAGACCTGAATTCGCTCCTTACAAAGTAATATTACTTACACTTCAACTATTCTCAGCATCAGTCCATGAATATTCTGATCTGTTCCAGTAAAATCTTCACTAACAAACCCATGATCTCATTTGCAGGAGAATAACCTCCTCACATTTGCTATACTTTTCAGACGGATGACGGAGAAGCCCCAGAGGTGGGCGCCAGCCGCTCATCGTAATTAGCCTTTAAACTGATGACATTGCTACAGCTCGGCAGACACGATTCCCAATTATAAAACAGCATCTTAGTTCAGGAGGAATCATGGAGGTTTATTGGTCGCGGGTCTCTCAGATGACCTTCTGTTCCAGCAGACGTTATCTCACCCATCTATCTGCAGAATTACGCCATAATAAAAAATAAAATAATTGTCATTCTCCTATTTTCTTATGGGCGCAGAGATACAAAATAACCGCAGGGAAGATTTCTGATAATGAAACATTTTGAGCAAACTAATAAAGTAAATTCATGCGGTCGGCCGGAACGCTGCGATCATTTTTCTTTTTTTGTCACGCAAACCCCAGTGCAAAAGAATGACGTAATTGGAAAGGTGCTTTTAACGGAACTTAAAGGGGTTGTCTCATCACAGACAATGGGGGCATATCACTAGGGAGTGTCCCCATTGTCTTATAGGTGCGGGTCCTAGAGGTGGGATCTGCACCTATATCGAGAACAGAGCCCCGAAAGTGGTGCAGGGTGCACTGCGCATGCACAGCTTCCCGCCATTCATTTTCTATAGAGCCTCCAAAAATAGCTGAGCGCTGGATTGGCTATTTCCATAAAGCTCATAGAAGTGAATGGGAGCGGTGGCCGGTCATGCGCTCTGTGCTCCCATACACTTCTATGGGGAGCTGGCTTGGTGGTGGCCGGACCAAAGTCCTCCAGCCACCACCACGTGGGGCTCCGCTCTCGGTATAAGTGTGGGACCCGCACCTATAAGACAAAGGGGGCATATCCTAGCGAAACGCCCCCATAGTCTATGATGAGATAAACCCTTTAAAGAAGTTATCCCACGAATAATGTAAAAAAATTAAAATCAGACATCATATAGTACATGACAACCTCTTTTTAACACAGCTAGAACCAGCTCTGTACCTCACATGGATCCAGAGATCTCCTCATTCATTGCTCTTCTAGATTCGTATCAAGCTGAGAGCTCGGGAGTGTCTTTTCTGCTGCAGCTCAGGAGGCGTGTCTCAGCTCTCCCTATCACAGCTCAGGAGGCGTGTCTCAGCTCTCCCTATCACAGCTCAGGGGCGTGTCTCAGCTCTCCCTATCACAGCTCAGGAGGCATGTCTCAGCTCTCCCTATCACAGATCAGGAGGCGTGTCCCATGCTCTCCCTATCACAGCTCAGGAGGCGTGTCCATGCTCTCCCTATCACAGCTCAGGAGGCGTGTCTCAGCTCTCCCTATCACAGCTCAGGAGGCGTGTCCATGCTCTCCCTATCACAGCTCAGGAGGCGTGTCTCAGCTCTCCCTATCACAGCTCAGGGGGCGTGTCCATGCTCTCTCTATCACAGCTCAGGAGGCGTGTCTCAGCTGTCCCTATCACAGCTCAAGAGACGTGTCTCAGCTCTCCCTATCACAGCTCAGGAGACAGTTAAAAGTTGAAACTGAGCATGTGCGTCCTTCTCAGTGACCAGGTCAAAGAAATAAGAAATTAAGTGGCACTATACAGATACATTTTATGGAATAACTCAGCAGCTGTACAAAATTTTTAATGACATCCAATTACACAAGTGTTCAGATACAGGTGCTGGTTTGAAAACTGCAGAATATTTTTCGTGGGACAACCCCTTTAAGTCAAATCACTAGGAGAGGTCATAGATGTATAATTGCCGAGTCAAACCACTGGGTCCCTGACTACACGGGGGAGTGTGGGGGGTATGTGCTGGTCCTGAGTCCCCTATACTAATGCAGTAGTGGCACCCAGTACTTACGCATGGGTACTACCTCTCCATTCATACGAGGGACTCCGGTATTCCAGTTCTCAAGACTACTGGGGGCACCAGCAACAATCATACAGCCGCAGACTAGGTGATGAATGCTGTTGGCTGGCCAACCCCTTTACATATTGCAGCTATGAGCAACACTCACTGGCAGGCTTATGTTCAAACAGAAAGCAGAGCTGCAGTGTAAATCATAGGAGAGACAGGAAGTTAATCTCATCCACCGGAGCCACTGATGAGACAAGAAATAGAATTCAGACCCATTAGATAACGCAGCAGCAAAGTGGATGAGATTTAAATAAATTGTACCCACATGGTGTGTATAATATACACAGTGGAATTTGTCCTGCGGTACGTCAATTGATCCCTGCGGATTTCACGCCCGTACGTTAAGATCCGTGGGAAATAAGATCTGAGAGAAATCTATGGAGTTGCCACAAAATCCCAGGAGCAAATTCAACCACATAAAATCCTCCTCCCCCTTGTGGCGTAATATGAAAGGATATGCTGAGACTTGTAGTCTTACAACCGTCCTCAGATATAAGAATCTCGCTATAAAGGAGTCATGAATTGATAGGATCATCTAAGGACCACATCCGTGCTTCTTCCCTCAGGGACGACTGCGATGTGTCCAATTTGATGTGAGGCTTGTAAAATGGCGAGCTTCATAACGCGCCTTGGCAGGCGGTGCGATTAATGAGGCGTTTACAAGGCCTGGGTATTCCTATGTCTAATGAGCAAAGGTTTTTTTTTTTCTCTCTCCATCAAGAAACAGAACATCGGACGGCGCAGACCTTTATCACTCCGACAGACGTTAACAGTCCCCTTGTTTGCCTCTCGTCTGATTTATCCGTTCCTCGGTATCAAGGCGGCTACGCGGCCCCCGTGAATTATTTCAGATTTATTGCACTCATTCCTCATTTGCCAGATGGTGCGTTTGTTGTGAAAATACATGAACGTGGTAAATTATTAAAAATTGCGAAAAGGAAAAAAAGTATTGGGCGATGCTATATGAGCAATAGCTCTGGGGAAAGGAGGGATCAATGGGATATTATCCATTATGTTAGGATACGTGGGACCCGATGTAAATGTACCTAAACCTCAAAAAGAAAAAGGACAACCACGTAATTGTCAGGATTATCAATAGGCGCCTTGTATTTACACTGCAAAAATGATAGCTGCACTGTAGCAATAATGGCAGCATCATCATTATCAGGGCATGAAGGCAACAACAAAGGGTTTCTTCCTTAGTGTCCTCAGTCCTTGAATACAACCCGTTTTAAAGGGTAATTTCCAACATATAAAGTAATGGCATGCCATCACTTTTAGGGGACAACCTCTTGGACCCCCATGATCCTGAGAATGAAAAGGATGAACCATTTAAAGGTTCTCCAGGAATTAAGAAAATGAAAATACTTAAATATTACTTTATTATAAATATATTCCAAAATACCTTTCATTAGTAATAATGGCTTGTTTTATCTGGGAGCAATGATTAGGAGAAATAAAATGGCTGCCGTCCTATTACTGCACACACAGAACCTGTCCTAATCACACAGGAGGACAAGTTACTTCACAACACTGAGGTAAAGAGCTGCCTCATCCTCCTCTCTGCTCTGCTTGTCAGGGATTATGATTAATGTTGAGCAAAGTCACTTCGGTCAAAACTTTGTTCGAATGCTGTTTCCATGCAGTATTCAAATGTATGGTCTCCGCCGAGGTGTCACGCAAGACTTCGTTGAATAACTTTGGACATGGATTATATAACTTGAAAACAATTTTAAAATTGGGATCCGAAGTCGGCTTCAGTACCCAGGTACCAGTAGATACTGAAGATGACTTCAGATCCCAGTTATAAAATTGAAGAGCAGAGAGGAGGATGAGGCAGCTCTTTACCTCAGTGTTGTGAAGTAACTTGTCCTCCTGTGTGATTAGGACAGGTTCTGTGTGTACTAATAGGACGGCGGCCATTTTATTTCTCCTAATGATTACTCCAAAGACAAAACAAGCCATTATAACTAATGAAAGGTATTTAGGAATATATTTATAATAAAGTAATATTTAGGTAATTTCATTTTCTTAATTCCAGGAGAACCACTTTAATCGCTGCTTCTCCTTCACAGTTTTCCCCTGCATTTCAGCAGCCCAGCCACAAAACCCCAGTGAACTGACTGGGTGACCTGTACGCTGGGTGCAGAAAAAGGCTAAATTCTGTCTGTTTGCAGCCAACCCTAGGGAGAGCTTACTTCAGATTTGTCATTGAGATTGAGTCCCCTTCATTCTCAAGATCATAGGAGTCCCAGAGGTAAGACCCCCCCCCCCCCAGTGTATAAAGTGATGGCACATCCTAGCGATCTACCGTCACATTATAAGATGGGAATACCGCTTTTAATACTTTTTTTGGGCAATTCTACAGAACAAGAGACAAGTTCCCCTCTACTATAGACACCTACCATTCCACGATTTCTGGGTGAAGCAGGGTGTTGTTCACGGAGAATCTGAAACAAAATGAAGTGGACAGTTCAGCATGTCAGTTTTAATATACCGTAAAGAGACAAACAGAAATCGTATCAGTGGATGTATGCGTATCAGTGGATGTATGTGCCATGATGTAGGACAGGGGGTCAGCAACCTTCCTGGTATGCTCCATCCATCTCTATGACAGTCCTGAGAAGAGCAGAGCAAGTATGCATGCTGGGAGTTGTAGTTTCACGACAGCTGGAGTGCTGAAGGTTTCCTAGCCCTGATGTAGGACATCTAAATTTAACCGTGCTACAGAAAGCCCTTGTATACATAGATGACCTGTGTAGATACCACAGAAGGAAACCATGCAATCTCTAGGGGCCCCTTGGTGAAGAGCCCAGGCTCGGTTGCATATGGGCAAATACCGAACTGAGTGAGACCTTGTGCGAGTGAGCTGAGGGTTGAATTGCAGAGAAGCAGCGATATCCCTGTCTTGCGACAGAGGGGACAATGTGACGGTATGAAAAAACCATGAAAAGGGGGCACCATTCTGATTTATGCTGTGAAGCACCCTCTTCTCCCTATGTAAAGGCTGGGGCTTCATGAAGACTCTGACACCATACTCCTCATAGCCGATTACAATGGATTATAGTGCACCTGGTATGTGGGCAGTTTTTCAATGTTTTGCACCTAATGTATTCAGAGAAAATTTGAATGTCCCTTAACTTAAAGGGGTTGTGTCCCTTCAGTAAGTGGCATTTATCATGTAGAGAAAGTTAATACAAGTCACTTACTAATGTACTGTGATTGTCCATATTGCTTCCCTTGCTGGCTGGATTCATTTTTCCATTCACATTATACACTGCTCGTTTCCATGGTTACGACCACCACTGCAGAGCAGACACGAGGTGGTCAGGATGGGAACTGCTGTGCATGCGTGCCTATCTGTGCTCTGAAGGTCCCGCCCACCAGAAGGGCAGCGTTTTTTCCTACACTGTGCAAGCACGACCACCACTGCCGGATTACAGGGTGGTCGCAACCCCTGCAAACGAGCCTTGTATAATGCAATGGAAAAAATGAATGAAGCCAGCGATCGGACACTGGTTGAGGTCGCCAGCAGTAATTCCTTTATGGCGTATTTCCACATTCCAGACATGTCCAATTTAGTAAATAATTGTGTTCCCCATAATATAACCGTTTGGGAGCGTATTTTCTTCTAAGCCTGTTGTGTGCCATTCCTCTCTTAATCCTCCTAGAAACTGATGAGTTAATTGACAACTGGGAGTTACTATTTGGGGGCGTGTCACTGCACACACTCACACTGACCAATCAGAGCTGACTACATCAGATTATGTAAAAACAGGCCTCTTTGACAAGAAACATTGTAGCAGCCAGTTGTCAATTTATTTAGACATTTCTAGGAGGAATAACAGTGGAACTCAACAATGCAGAGTTATAAGAGTTTTTTTTTTAATTATGGGGAATAAAAGTAATTATTAAAACAAATATGTCGGGAGGAGCGGTGAGTCCTCTCTAAAGGGGTTTTAAAACAGTGATTTTATTCTGGTGGTCTCATAGGCTTTGAATGGAGCGGTGAAGTGCATGCACGACCATTGCTCTATTCAAACTGGGGACATGGAACCTCCCATTCTCAAGATCGATGGGATCCGTTTAAATGGGGGAGTGGGCGCTATAGAAAAGAGAAATCTAGAAACACGAGAAGAATTTCCCTACAGAGTAAATGATAAGACGCGAGCTGTGTCTGAAGGATCCGCACCCCCTGCGTGTTCCCTAGGACTGCTGACAGGTCCCCTTTAAGATTAGAAGTCTCTGCTGTTTAAACCATCACCTCAAAGAAAGCAGACAGTCAGAAAATTAATATGGTGGCAGGCACCGCTGTGATCCAATTTTTGAAACTGTATTTACTCAAATCTGTCAGGCTTCAAAGAGCCCGAGATGGCATTAATTACGGCGAGACAATGTGGCAGAAGGGAGCCGGGCACAACCTTTACTCTGCAGCCGAAATTACAGAGACCCTGAGAAGAGTGTCATTCTGCGGAGACGGCTAATAAAAAGAAAAAAAGAACAGAGAGGTAAAAAAAAACAACGACATTCTGTGATAGGAGAAGGATTGGTAGAGCCGCGGCAGGACACAGATGGTGGAGGCTAATGATACACTCAGTAGAGATGATGAGGGTTATGATGACGACTGGGCAGACTGAAATTTTAAAGTTCAGGTTAATTAAAAATTTCCTCCCTTATCTCTAACTGAGACCTGGATAAGGAAACTACATTGTGCCATTGGGTCTTCCTTCCCTGGCAGACTTCATGTTAGTTAGGGCTCATACACATGAACGTGTGCCGGCCAGGCCTGTGCTGTGGAGTCCACAATACACGAGCACCGGCCGCGTGCACCCACATCACTTGAATGGGTCCGCAATCCAGAAGGTCGGTGCGGAACAGAGGCACGGAACCCCGCGGAGGCACTACGGAGTGCTTCCATAGGGTTTCTCTCCGCAGCGCAAAAAAGTAGCGCATGCAGAATGCAGACCCCATTCAAGTGAATGGGTACGTGATCCGCATGCGGCGGCCCAACGGTCGGTGCCCATGCATTGTGGTCCGCAGCAGCATTCGTGTGCATGAGCCCTTAGGGGTGTTAGATGGGTATTCCCTTGGCTGACCTTCTATTAACACCCATATTGACGCAGCCGTACACAAAACACTGGCCGCAAACGGTGACCTGACCCCCTTGTGCCACGCGACCAACTGACAGGATGCAGCGGCATCAAAGCAGTTGTGGACAGTGCTGGTGCCAAGTGAAAGAGCCAAGGACAGGAAGCAGGTATGTATGCTTCCCTTTGCAAGTCTGTCCAGGAGACACGGGTTGGCCAAAGCCCTCACCAAAAGTGGCCATCCCCCTTTAATGTCAGATAGGTGCAGGTGGCACCTCTGGGACCCACTCCTGTATCTAGAACAGGCCCCCCTGGAAGTGAAAGGAGAGTAGTTGTGCATGCGCAGTACCCTCTGTTCACCACTATTGGCGTTCGGACCGCTGTATTGGCTATTTCCAGCCTTTGCCTAGAGGTGCCCGTACATGTGCAGTGCACTCTGCATTCAGAGAACGGACACGGAAAGAAAATACGTTTGTGCAAATGAGCCCTTAGGGTCGGCTGATGCCTGAATATTACGAACCAGTGTTTGTGCACCTGATCACAGATACGGACACAGTCACTTGAATGGATCCGCAATCCGGAAGGTGCGGAACCCCACGGAGCGTTTCTGTGGTTTTCTGTCCGCGTCTCCGCATCACAAAAAAGGTGCGGACGGATCACGGACTGATTTAGGTCGAATGGTTCTGCGGCAGGCACACGGACGGGGCCCGTGAATTGGGAGCCCCGATTTGCTGTCCCCAGTGCATGGAACGGGCAGCACGCGTTCGTGTGCATGAGTCCTAACCTGGACTTTGCACTTCATTTTTGCAGATATATACCGTGTTAACCGGAAAATAAGACAGGGTCTTATTTTTATTTTTTTTCCAAAAAAAAGGGTTAGGGCTTATTATCGGGGTAGGTCTTATTTCGGGGAAACAGAAATAGGTGGACAGGTATAGATGTAGCAGAGCTGAACGAGTGACTGACATTCATTTCTACATCTCAAAAAGTCATTACATTAAAACGATGCTTTAGTTTAGTATTGCTTCTATAGGACAAGACATACTCGGCTCTGCTACACCTGTACACAAGTTCCCAACAACCCGTGGGTAATGTAAATCCATTACTTGCAGCCATCAGAGACGTGACAGCGCCGTCAAGACTTGCTATATCGTGTTCATCCATTAATAAAACCTCACAGCAGCCGAGAGAACAAGCGTCAGGCAGGAACTTGAGACGATCCGGTTATTTCAGGAGGCTACATCTGTATTATTCCCTCTCAATTTACTCTTCCTATTTACGGCCTGCATATCAATACATATTTATGGGACTGTCAGCACATGAGTGTGGTCACAAGTCACCGCTATACATACTGAGTAATCCGGTGCGGGGATGGTGTGCGCGGCTCGTGGGGATTTTTATGTATTTATTCTGACAATGTGTGAAGGATTGTTCAAGCTCCTGCTGCTGCTCGGGACCGTGATTGACTCTGGAGCCGGAGCTGTACATCACAATAATGGGATGATATCTTAATACAGGAGGTGGGGGGGGGATGCATTAACTTCCCTTAATTTGACACAAGCAAATGTAGATGAGCTCCTGCCGGAGAGCGTGAAATTGGGATGAAGATGAGAATCTCAAGGTTTCAAGCTTCTATAATGTGGGTCTGTGTGGTGTCAGGACAAATTCTGGTGTCTGCAGTGTAGAAGTTGTGGGGCGCCTCCTCTGGGAGCAGTAATGGCAGCCATGTTGGCCGTCCCTCAGAGGGGTAGTCACCCAGACTCTAAAATTACAGAGAAATGATTGTAACTTAGTCAAAGGTAAGTGATAACTCGAATGGGTGCTGTAGGAACGGTCGGTAGATGATGGAATGATATTGCAATTAATATTAATCCATAAGCAACAATGCAGGCTTCAGAGCTGAAATCATATTGGTGCACAGCACATAGGGCAGAATACATCCAGAGAGTGTTACAATCACATCAAGCATCATACAGTAATGTGACATGGGGAAAACTACTGCCCCAATATAAGAGCTCAGCTAAACTGTGACAGAGGGATGTGTCATTAACCCACCTGAAGTTTCCAATGACATCCAGCTGAATAGTGAATGCAGCTCTGGAGTATAATACAGGATGTAACTCAGGATCAGTACAGGATATGTAATGTATGTACACAGTGACTGCACCAGCAGAATAGTGAGTGCAGCTCTGGAGTATAATACAGGATGTAACTCAGGATCAGTACAGGATAAGTAATGTATGTACACAGTGACTGCACCAGCAGAATAGTGAGTGCAGCTCTGGAGTATAATACAGGATGTAACTCAGGATCAGTACAGGATAAGTAATGTATGTACACAGTGACTCCAGCAGCAGAATAGTGAGTGCAGCTCTGGAGTATAATACAGGATGTGACTCAGGATCAGTACAGGATAAGTAATGTATGTACACAGTGACTGCACCAGCAGAATAGTGAGTGCAGCTCTGGAGTATAATACAGGATAAGTAGTTTAATGTATTTACAAAGATGCTCCATTTTTTTATGTAGGTTTAAAGCCAACACCACAGTTTTTTATAACCTACTCTATATGCCATGCCCCATTTAATAAGTTCTTTATTCGTATATCATTTGTATGTAATGAGTCTGCAAGAGGATTTGAATATTTTTACCCAGAAAGCTGAACCATCCTGTTATCTTCTAATTGTGAGGCTACGCAATTATTTTCTATCTGCCCTGAGTGACACAGAATTACAGATTTCGATGCTCAGGAGAAAGGCTCTGGTTTTGTATTCTGTCATGGAGGAGACCGGGTAAGGAGATTTTCACTTACTGGCTTATTCCTTCAAACGAGGCCTCTCTGCAGACGCTTCCGCTGTCGGTATTAACCCCGCGCTGCCAAGAAGAAACAAGATATAAATAAAAAGGAAATGACTCAAGGCTAAAGAATAACAGAAGTCATATAATAACAGCCAAAAGATGCAGCGAGTGCAGAAGGAACCGCGTGCAGTCGTACATGTGACAAAGAACAGACGCGGTTCTACAACTGGACTGGCTTCGGCCATACACGGCGACAACCTCATACAGTGGTTCTCGAGGATACTTTGTGTCCAATATTCTAAAGAGCTCCAATACGACTAGGAATAAATAAATTCTCCTATCGTTTTGTGTATACAGCTCTCATGCAACAATACAAGGAGAACCACACAAATATTAAAGGAGTTTTCCAGGATTGAGATATGGATCCACTATCCTCAGGGTAGGTTCCATAAAATCTCTTTAAAGGCCCCCCCTCCTCCCCAATACACATATAAGATTATCATACATACTAAATAGTAACACTGACACAGAAAAGTGAGCAGCAAACTAAGCTGTAGAAACCAGTGTCAGACAGCTGCTGCCAAGGCCAATAAGATAATGGGTTGCATCAAAAGAGGCATAGATGCCGGTGATGAGAACATAGTCCTGCCACTTTACACATCACTAGTCAGACCACACATGGAGGACTGTGTAGAGTTCTGGGCTCTTGTGAACAAGGCAGACATAGCAGAGCTGGAGAGGGTTCAGAGGAGGGCAACTAAAGTAATAACTGGAATGGGTGGACTACAGGACCCAGAAAGATTATCAAAATTAGGGACGACTGAGGGGAGATGTAAGAACTATGTATAAATATATGAGGGGTCAGTACAGAGATCTCTCCCATCATCTATTCATCCCCAGGACTGTGACTGTGACGAGGGGACATCCTCTGCGTCTGGAGGAAAGAAGGTTTGTACATAAACATAGAAGAGGATTCTTTACGGTAAGAGCAGTGAGACTATGGACTCTTTACGGTAACAGCAGTCAGACTATGGACTCTTTACTGTAAGAGCAGTGAGACTATGGATTCTTTACGGTAAGAGCAGTGAGACTATGGAACTCTCTCTCCCTGAGGAGGTGGTGGTGGTGATGGTAAGTTCACTATAAGAGATCAGGAGGGGCCTGGATGTATTTCTGGAGGTAATAATATTACAGGTTTTAGTTACTAGAGAGGGGTCGTTGATCCAGGAAGTTATTCCCATTACCTGATTGGTCAGGAAGTCAGAAAGGAATTGTACCCCCGAAAAATTGGTTCCTACCCATTAGGGTTTTTTGCCTTCCTCTGGATCACCTCTGCAGGATAACGGGCTGAACTGCTGTCTTATCAGCCTTATAAAAACTATGTTACTATCATCAGTAAACTGACCAATTGTGTCTGGGTCAAACAACCATCTAATGTGCATTAGGCCCTAATGCACACATTAGATGATGGTTTGACCCAGGCACAATTGGTCAGTTTGACTGATGATAGTAACATAATTTCCAACTCTCCCCAAAAAGATGATGTCAGGGTGGAAGAAGAAGGATCTGGCAAGTTAAATTTTGATGTCCAAACCTTTTGTTGTGGCAGGAGATGAACCACTGACAGAGTCTAGCACTGACTTTTCCCTTTCTTGCCACTGAAAACACATGCATGCTTAAATAAAACTAGGGTGCATGCATGTGGAGCAGTTAGTCAGCAGAATGAGCCCTCAGCCGTCAGCTGGTGAAGGTGTATGGGCTCCTCAAGTAAGGGATACTTTGTAGAGAAGAGAAAGTACGGCAGACTTGACCTGGATGAGAACAACCGTCTCCAAGCCGGCACGTAGAACACTTTTTTTCCTAACGTATGAGAATAACACGTACAGGTATTCTGTATAAATGTCATAGTTTTTTTGTAGAAATGCCAATTCAGGATTCCTAAACTTGTTCAAAGATTTGGATAGAGAAGAGAAAATGTCACAGAACGGAGAGGAAAGATTGGATATTGGTGCCCGATGTGTGTCCTCATAGAGGGATCCGGAGACTTCTATTAACAATAAGGAGATTACAAGCAAAATATTACATAAAATATACACACACATAATACAGTACATACACACATACAGTACACATATACAACACATACAGTCACACATACATACACACATACAGTACACACACACATACGTACACACACAGTACATACACACAGTACATACACACATACGCACACACATACAGTACACACACACACAGTACACACACACACACATACACACACATACAGATACAGATACATACACACAGATACATACACACAGATACAGTACATACACACATACATACAGTACATACACACATACATACAGTACACACATACATACAGTATACACATACATACAGTATACACATACATACACACATACAGCACATACAGTACACACACACACTACATACACACATACAGTACACACACACACTACATACACACATACAGTACACACACACTACATACATACAGTACACACACAGTACATACATACAGTACACACACAGTACATACATACAGTACACACAGTACATACACACAGTACATACACACACACACAGTACACACACACACATACATACAGTACACAGTACATCACACAGTTACAGTACATACATACAGTACACACACACACAGTACTACATACACACACAGTACAACACACAGTACATACATACAGTACAGTACACAGTACACAGTACCATACATACAGACATACACACACAGTACATACAGTACACACACAGTACATACACACACATACATACAGTACACACAGTACATACACAGTACATACACACACACACACACACTACTACATTACAGTACATACATACAGTACACACACAGTACATACATACAGTACACAGTACATACACACATACAGTACATACAACACAGTACATACACACACACAGTACATACATATACAGTACATACACACACACAGTACAACATTACACACACACACAGTACATACATACACAGTACACACACACAGTACACATACATACAGTACACACAGTACATACATACATACACACACACAGTACATACATACATACAGTACACACAGTACACATACAGTACATACAGTACATACATACAGTACACAGTACACCACATACAGTAACATACATACAGTACACACACAGTACATACAGTACATACACACACACTACATACATACAGTACATACACACACAGTACATACATACAGTACATACACACAGTACACACACACAGTACATACATACAGTACATACACACACATATATACAGTACATACATACAAACATACATACTCACATACATAGACACATACATACACACAGTAAACACACAGAAATACAGTACATACACACATACATACAGTATATACAGTACATACATACATACAGTACATACAGTACATACATATATACAGTACATACACACATACAGTATATACAGTACATGCACTCATACATACAGTACATACATATATACAGTACATACACACATACAGTATATACAGTACATGCACTCATACATACAGTACATACATACATACACAACATTTCATGTGATAATCCACGTCATTATGCCCACTACACTGCTTTCAGCACAATGGACAGCTCCGCTCCTCCCCGGAGTCCTATGAACTGTAATCTGCCATCACACTCTAAAGAGGTTTTCTCAGCACATAATAAAGTCCAGCAACTTTCTACTTTACTCACAAGTAAATGAAGCCAATTCCTCCGCTTGCTGACAGTTAAAGGTAATTTCTTTTTTTGCTGAAAACTCGTCCTGATAATGTCCCTTTATATTTAAAGAGGTTGTTCTTACTTCAGTAAGTGGCATTTATCATGTAGAGGAAGTTTAATACAAGGCACTTACTAATGTATTGCGATTCTCCATAATGTTTCCTTTGCTGGCTGGATTCATTTTCCCATCACATTATACACTGTTCGTTTCCATGGTTACGACCACCACCAATATGAAAAAAAGCACCAGCCTATGCGCGCTCCCATGGTCCCGGCCACCAGAGATGTTGACACTTTTTTTCTATAGTGTGCAGGCACGACCACCGCTGATGGATTGCAGGGTGGTCGTAACCATGGAAATGAACAGTGTATAATGTGATGGAAAAATGAATCCAGCCAGCAAAGGAAGCAATATGGAGAATCACAATACATTAGTAAGTGTCTTGTATTAACTGCATCTACATGATAAATGCCACTTACTGAAGTGAGAGGACCCCTTTAAGATCTCTTCCAAGAAACCTGTACCTATGTCAGCTGATGACGGATACATTTTCAGCCTTTGGGTGTAAACAAAGAAATTTCTATTTACTGACAGCAAGCAGAGTTCTTGAAAATGATGAAAAATTGAAAGTATATTCAAAAGTTTATGAACATTTAAAGAGGACCTCTCCCCGCTCCTGACATGTCTGGTTTAATAGCTTCATGCATTCCCCATGTAATAACAATTCTGCAGCATCTATTCTTATGTCTCTATGTTGTGCCATTACTTTATTATTCCTACTAGAAGTTATGAATGAATTGCTAGCAGTCTGCAGTAAGGGTACAGAGGGGAGGTAACCAGTTGGGGGTGTGCACCTGCACAGACTCACTCTATCCAATCAGTGCTGCCATTTTCAGACTGTGCAGAGACACACCCCCAACTGGTCACCTCCCCTCTGTACCCTTACTGCAGACTGCTAGCAATTCATTCATAACTTCTAGTAGGAATAATAAAGGAACGGCACAACATAGAGACATAAGAATAGATGCTGCAGAGTCGTTATTACATGGGGAATGAAAAGAGCTATTAAAACATACATGTCAGGAGAGGGAGAGGTCCTCTTTTAAAGGGTTATTCTCATCTGCCCATCCTGGGGGTTCCCGCTAATCCTGAGAATGAAGGGACCACAGCACGACGTTTACCAGAAGAGAGTAACAGCACCCTGGAGCACCAGGCTGGGCAGGGAGCTGAACCCGATCGCATTCACTTGAATGGAGCTATGTGCTGCAGTTCCTGTACAGGGAGTGTCACTGTGCAGGGACCAACCAGATCAGAATCAGTAGGGGTCCAATGGTCAGAACCTCACCGATCATAAAGAGACGGCATATCTGTGCAATATTCCATCAATTTTTAAGACGTGAGAACCCCTTTAATTATTTATCCAAAAATGGAAACCCCTTTATTCCATAATTGGGGGACATGGCCATTCCTGCAGTCCTATGTAAAAGTAGTTCCAAATAACAATTATCTTTGCTACGTTATCACTTTGAGTTCACTGTTATCTGACCAGATGACGTCTTGTCCAATTTTTACCTGACCCACTTTCTGACTGAATTTTGCTGCTGCTGTTCAGAAGTAGTAATGTAGTCTGCGGCCGTCTGAGAATATCTGAAGTCCGGGTGATATCTCCACAAACAGAATAGTCCAACAAGAGAAACCTGACACATATATATATATATATATATATATATATATATATATATATATATATATATATATACATACACACACAAACACACACATATATATATATATATTGTGTCAGACTGTATTCAATGCCGGGGCTAGAATAAAACATGAGCCGGGACTGCCCACCAAGACCGCACTGCACGAAAATGATAATCAGCCGCTCACATCCATGACTTTAAGATATATATGTAAGAAGTCTGTCCTCCGCTGCCTGGGGGTGACAGTCGACTTTATTATCGAGAGCCTCTCATCTCTGACAAGCGTCAGAGACCTGTCCCAGCTGTAATATCAAATAAGCAGAGACTAATATAACACGCACCCTGCCGTACGCTTCTGGCTGGAAAGAACATCAGGCTCCACCGCCAGCAATATCACAAAGCCAGGGTTAGTAGGATTCAAGAATCTCTTTTGCAAGCCCTTAAAGGGGATGGTTATATATATATAAGATCTGCAGCTATCGACTATTTTTGAAATTGAGTAGTCTATCATTAATCCAACGATTATTCGAGTACTCTAATAACAAAAAACTAATTAAAAAGAAAAAAATTTTAAATAAAAACTCATCAGCCTTCCCCTGTGCCATCAGCCGC
>ONZH01021149.1:0-25114 GCA_900303285.1 Rhinella marina | reverse complement strand
AAGTGGGGAAAATTGGTTCTACCTCACAGGGTTTTTTTGTCTTCCTCTGGATCAACTTGTAGGAAAACAGGCTGAACTGGATGGACAGATGTCTTTTTTTGGCCTTATAAACTATGTTACTATGTTACATGACCCTTATCAGCCAATAGAAGCTCACAGGCAGTTAGTCTCCACACACACCAGGTTTCCATAACAACCCAGCCAGTTTACTGCTGTAGGTCTGTTTTAACCCTTTCACCCCCGGAGGTTTTTTCGGTTATGCATTTTCGTTTTGCGCTCCCTGTCTTCAAACAGCCATAACTGTTTTATTTTTCTGTTCACATAGCTGTATGAGGGCTTGTTTTTTGCGGGACAAGTTGTACTTTCCAATGCCACCATTTAATATTGCATATGGTGTAGTGGGAAGCGGGGAAAAAATTCCAAATCGGGTGAAATTTCAAAAAAAACGCTATTCCGCTACAGTTCTACGGGTTTCTTATTTACAGCGTTCGATGTTCATTTAAACTGACCAGTTACTTTCATTCTACTGGTCAGTACGAATCCAGC
This sequence comes from Rhinella marina, assembly GCA_900303285.1. Lineage (NCBI taxonomy): Eukaryota > Metazoa > Chordata > Amphibia > Anura > Bufonidae > Rhinella > Rhinella marina. The sequence goes on along the minus strand of ONZH01021149.1, from coordinate 24,568 downwards.
GATACCTAATATGTATAGTTTTTCCTGCGTTTTGATAGTGATAAAATAATTATAAAGTTGGCCTTTTTTTTTGTCATATCTTGACCCCTATAACTTTTTGGTATTTATGTGTACAGAGCTGTATGGGGGCTCATTTTTTGCGGGGCGATCTGAAGTTTTTATTGATACCATTCTGGGGTGTGTATGACTTTTTGATCACTTTTTATTTAATTTTTTTTAGAAAAAAAAAGCGACAAAAAACTGCGAATCGCCATTTGGACGTTTTTTTCCGCCACACAATTCGCTGTATTGGAATTTTTTTTTAAATATTTTAAAAGTACAGGCGTTTTCGGTCACGGTGATACCCATGATGTCTATATTTATTGTTATTTAGGTATTTATTTTTTAAATTTAAATAATTAAAAAAAAAATGGCGTGGGGTCCCCCCCTTTTTTCCTTCGCCAGCCAGATACAACCAGCAGCAGCAGCCTGGCACTACCAGGGTAGGAAGGGACACGGTTATTGGCCCTTCCCAGCCTAATGGTACCAGCCTGCAGCCGCCCCAGAGCCAGACCCTCAATTTAGAAGGTCCGGTCCTGCGGGTACCCGGCTCTTCCCGGCACCCCTGGTGGCGGTGGGTGCCGAGGTAATAGATGTTGGGGTTAGTGCTGGCCTGCCATACCGGCAAGCACTAAGCCCAGTATTTGTAATCAGGGCCGTCTGTAGATAGCCCTAAATACTAAAACTACTATTGTAAAAAAAAAATACACATAAGTAAACATTTTATTGAAATAAACACTCCCCCAGACCCCTGTTTGACCATTTTATTAAAAAAAAAAAAAGCTGGTCCGACGTAGTCCACCGAATCCGACGTAGTCCTCTGCATTCACAACCCTGAAAAATAGAAAACAAACACACAAACACAGACCACTTACCTCTTCCTGCACTGGGATAATACACACAGCGATGTCACTGTACAGGGATAATAAACACAGTGATGTCACTGTACAGGGATAATAAACACAGTGATGTCACAGTACAGGGATAACAAACACAGTGATGTCACCGTACAGAGATGATAAACACTGTGATGTCACCGTAGAGAGATAATACACACAGTGATGTCACAGTACAGAGATAATAAACACAGTGATGTCACAGTCCAGGGATAATAAACACAGTGATGTCACCGTACAGAGATAATAAACACAATGATGTCACAGTACAGGGATAATAAATGCAGTGATGTCACAGTCCAGAGATAATAAACTCAGTGATGTCACAGTACAGAGATAATAAACACAGTGATGTCACAGTACAGGGATAATAAACACAGTGATGTCACAGTACAGGGGTAATAAACACAGTGATGTCACAGTACAGGGATAATAAACACTGCGATGTCACAGTCCAGGGATAATAAGCACAGTGATGTCACAGTACACCTGTGCAAACAAGGCCTGGGGGGCGCAGATAAGGCTAGGGGCTACACTGAAAAGGGCCAATGGCGCACAGATAAGGGGTAAAGGGCAGGGTCACAAGCAAAGTCCGGAGGGGGGGGGTGCACAGATAAGGGCCAGGGTGGCGCACACAGGGGGCAGCAGAGACAAGAACCAGAGAGGCGCAGACAAAGAGGGAGTGGGGCACAGATAAGGGCCCAGGGGAGCAGACCAGGAAGAGGCATACAAAAAAAAGGGCCAGATCCCAGGGGTGCAGACAGAAAAGCTTGGTGGAAGTAACACACAATGAAAGAGTTTCTCAGATCAAACTCAGTCATGCACTACCACCCTAACTCTGCTACCTGTCAGTGGAGAAAATCCCTGTGGTGGAGGAATAATCAGAATCACAATTGGAAATAACATTGATGACTGTGCCTCCTATGCTATCACACTGCAGACCACAACAAGATGGCCGCTGGACACTGTATTGTGGGAGACAATCTCTAGTTATCAGATAAGCAAGTAAGAGCAGCGTGATGTCACAGGAGGTGGGAATAGCCAGATAACACTTTACAGCAATGGGCTACAGACAGCTTCCCTACACTCAACTTTTCAGTTGTGCTCCCCCTGCTGGTCAACATAGGAAGTTCTACACAATTATTATGAATTTTTTCAATATTTCCTTTAATGGTAAAAAAAAATATAAGCCCAAAAATCTAAAACTTACATTGCATGTTTTAACATTTTAGATATATTTCTCATTTTTGACGACAGTTTTCCTTTAAGCAAGTAAGCATACTGATTCCGCAATTTACCACACCCCTTCCCCTCAGCTGTTGCGGGTGTGGTGATTATCTTCCCCTATTTATCCCTTCCTCTCCCAGTATTCCTTGCGGTTTATACTTTCTGCTGACTTTGTTGTGTGTGGTGTTGTTCTTGGCTGAGATCCGGTTGCTGCAATATCTGCATTAAGATAAGTGTCATTTTCCCTAATGTGTTTATCCTACTTTTCCCTGTGTTGGTTTTGCCTTCTGGAGTCTCCTGTTCGTCCGTCCTCTTGGAGGAATGGGTTGACTATTTCCCCTGTCACTAGCTGCAGGGTTCTATAGGGTGAGTTTGTTATTACATTCCTGTGTATGAACTCTCCTACCACTAAGTCCTGTTCATACTGGTAGTCAAATAAAAGAAAACCACGGAGACACCATCACATGTCTCAACGATGGTCAAAACTAGCCAGGCCTTTCAACGGGAAGGAACAAGTTGAAGTTTTGACCGTCGTTGAGACATGTGATGGTGTCTCCGTGGTTTTCTTATATTTGCATATTGCTTTTCCCAGGGAGCCTTGTTTTAGATTCACCAACGTTGAGACTCGTGATGGTGTCTCTGTGGTGATGATGGTTGATCTCCCTGAGGTCAATCATCTTTTCGTAAATAACCTTTTACTATGCATTGCTCCCACTAGCCAGATTCCTACTCCACACTGATGAGGGGCAAATACCCCGAAACAGCTGTCTGTGGATGGATACCATGTTTTGGCATAGGTGGTTTCCTTTTGGAGACTGCCCTTCCCTTGGTTGTTCCTTCCCGTTGAAAGGCCTGGCTAGTTTTGACCGTCGTTGAGACATGTGATGGTGTCTCCGTGGTTTTCTTTTATTTGCATATTGCTTTTCCCAGGGAGCCTTGTTTTAGATTCACCAACGTTGAGACTCGTGATGGTGTCTCTGTGGTGATGATGGTTGATCTCCCTGAGGTCAATCATCTTTTCTTAAACATACTGGTAGTCAGTCAGGGCCTAGTTTCAGGGTTCCCTGCAGGAGGTGACTGTTTCCCTTATTTGGTCTTTTCCCTTCCATCTTACGCTTGGTGTGGCAATTCTCTCCACACCACAGCGTGGCATTATAAACCGCCGAACAAAAATTAACGTCATTTTTGTGCTGACGTGGATGCTATTGCTGCGCTTGCTGAACGGCTGCAGGGACTCTGCTTGGAGGTGGCTGACATCCGCAACCAGATTCATAGACCACAGGCTGGTGGTTCTGGTGGTTCTGGGGGTGCTGGGTGTCAGGCCTGTTTGGAGCCTAAGGTCGCCCTCCCGGATAGATTTTCAGGCGGACGTGATAATTTTATTCTATTCAGGGAGACGTACAAATTGTATTTCAGACTGCGTCCACATTCTTTTGGTAATGAGGAGCAGAAGGCTGGTGTGGTCATCTCGCTGCTTAAAGGAGATGCGCAGTCATGGGCCTTTTCTCTGCTGACCGGATCGCAGTCTCTTCGTTCGGTAGTTGAATTTTTCAAGGCTTTAGGGATTATCTATGACGACCCAGATCGTATCTCCCTGGCCGAGACCCAGATACGTGACCTTTGTCAGGATGAGCGCTCGGTTGAGATCTATTGCTCTGAGATCCGGAGGTGAGTGACCAATACTGAATGGAACGATCCGGCTCTACGTAGCCAATTCTGTCAAGGTTTCAGAAAGGCTGAAGGATGCTTTGGCCTTTAATGAAACCCCTGTGTCTTTGGAAGCCGCTATGTCTCTTGCTGTACGCATGGATAGGCGCCTGAGAGAGCGATCTAGGGGTCCCTGCTCTCGGGACATACTATCACGTAGTGTACTGTCTTCCTATGACACTTTGGGTGAAAATTCCCCTAGGTTGATGTCAGGGGCTGAACCTATGCAGTTAGGGGGAGCTACTCCTGTTTCCACTCTTAAGCATTTTGGTAATAAAAAGGGTGTGTGTTTTTTTGTGGTCAGAAAGGACACTTTAATTTCAATGTATGTCAACACTTTCAATGTATGTCCATGCATTCAATCTCTAAAAGAGAGAAAAGAAAATTGATGAATTCTCACCTCACTCTTGGTGGGGTGGGTAGAGAAACTGAAAATGTGCATTTGTCTTCATCCTGTAGTACCCGTTTTCTCCTGACTGCCGAGGTGGCGCTGGAGTCAAAGGTTGTAAGAACTGAGGTGTTTATTGACAGCAGGGCAGGGGTGAACCTGATTGATGCTCAGTTTGTCCGTATGCATGGATTGTCTCCGAGTACATTGAAAAAGAAGATTTCTGTGTTTGCCATTGATTCTGCACCTCTATCTCAGAAGTGTTTGTCTCAGATGGTGCATGATATCAAACTAAGAGTGGGTGAATTTCATCAGGAGCTTATTTCATGTTTTGTGTTGGACGGTCTTCCTGCTCCTATGGTTCTGGGTTTACCGTGGTTAAGCAAACATAATCCGACCATTGACTGGCATACTAGACAGATTCTGTATTGGGGTGATTATTGTGTTGACAATTGTCTTAATACATCTTTTTCTGCTTTAACATCTAAGAAACTTCCCTCTTTTATATCGGATTTCTCTGATGTATTTTCTGAAGGTGGATGTTGGTATTTGCCCCTCACTGGGAATACGATTGTCCTATCAATCTTATCCCTGGAGCAAAATTGCCCAAATCTAGGCTGTATATCCTTTCTGGACCTGAGAGAACGGCCATGAAGGACATATTAGACCTTCAAAATCTCCTGTGGCAGCTGGGTTTTTCTTTGTTAAGAAAAAGGACGGAACCCTTAGGCCATGTCTGGATTTCCGTGAACTCAATCGGATTACTGTCCGTGATCCGTCCCCCCTTCCTTTGATTCCTGACTTGTTTAACCAGATTGTGGAAGCCAAGGTGTTCTCCAAGTTGGATTTAAGGGGGCATATAATCTGGTCAGGATCAAGGAAGGGGATTAATGGAAGACGGCCTTTAACACTCCTGAGGGCCACTTTGAGAACCTGGTCATGCCATTTGGGTTGACCAATGCTCCTGCTGTCTTCCAGCATTTTGTTAATGGCATTTTTCATCACCTGGTGGGGAGGTTTATAGTCGTGTATTTGGATGACATACTAATCTATTCTCCAGATATGGTGACACACCAGGATCATGTGAGACAGGTGTTGCAAATCTTAAGAGATAACAAGTATGCAAAATTTGAGAAATGTCTTTTTGCTGTACATGAGGTGCAATTCTTAGGATACCTGCTTTCATCTTCAGGTTTTCGTATGGATCCAGAGAAAGTCCGTGCTGTTCTGGACTGGGACCGAACTAAAAATCTGAAGGCTCTTATGCGATTTTTGGGGTTCATCTACTATTACCAAAAACTTATTAAGAACTATTCGACAATAGTTAAACCCTTAACTGACATGACTAAGAAAGACAGCTGCTGCCAAGGCCAATAAGATAATGGGCTGCATCAAAAGAGGCATAGATGCCCGTGATGAGAACATAGTCCTGCCACTTTACAAATCACTAGTCAGACCACACATGGAGTACTGTGTACAGTTCTGGGCTCCTGTGAACAAGGCAGACATAGCAGAGCTGGAGAGGGTTCAGAGGAGGGCAACTAAAGTAATAACTGGAATGGGTGGACTACAGTACCCAGAAAGATTATCAAAATTAGGCTTATTCACTTTAGAAAAAAGACGACTGAGGGGAGATCTAATAACTATGTATAAATATATCAGAGGTCAGTACAGATATCTCTCCCACGATCTATTTATCCCCAGGACTGTGACTGTGACGAGGGGACATCCTCTGCGTCTGGAGGAAAGAAGGTTTGTACACAAACATAGAAGAGGATTCTTTACGGTAAGAGCAGTGAGACTATGGAACTCTCTGCCTCAGGAGGTGGTGATGGTAAGTTCACTAAAAGAGTTCAAGAGGGGCCTGGATGTATTTTTGGAGGGTAATAATATTACAGGTTATAGTTACTAGAGAGGGGTTGTTGATCCAGGGAGTAATTCTGATTGCCTGATTGGAGTCGGGAAGGAATTTTTTTCCCTAAAGTGGGGAAAACTGGCTTCTACCTCACAGGGTTTTTTTTACCTTCCTCTGGATCAACTTGTAGGAAAACAGGCCGAACTGGATGGACAGATGTCTTTTTTTCGGCCTTATAAACTATGTTACTATGTCTCAGTGTGGTCTGATGCAGTGTTGCAAGTCTTCTCTGCTGTGAAGGAGTTCTTTTCTTCTGCCCCTATATTGGTGCAGCCAGATGTGTCACAACCTTGCATTGTGGAGGTTGACGCATCCGAGGTGGGGGTAGGAGCAGTTTTATCACAGGGCCCATCACCTAGTAAATGGCGTCAATGTGCTTTTCTTTCGAAAAAACTCTCTGCTGCGGAGAGAAATTATGATGTGGGTAACAGAGAGTTACTGGCCATTAAGTTGGCTTTTGAGGAATGGCGTCATTGGTTGGAAGGAGCGATTCACCTTACCTGGAGTCAGATAAACAACTTAATCCGAAACAGGCCAGATGGTCTTTGTTCTTCACCAGATTCAATTTCATTGTCACATATCGTCCTGGGGTTAAGAATGTGAAGGCGGATGCCTTGTCACATAGTTTTCCCGGAGGTGGTGATTTTGAGGATCCGAGTTCTATACTGTCTGAAGGAGTGGTGATATCTGCTCTTTACCCTGATCTTGAGGCTAAGGTGTTTGAGGCCCAGGGAGATGCAACGGAGTCTTGCCCCCCTGGGAAGTTGTTTGTTCCTTCTGATTTGCGTCATAAGGTGTTTGAGGAACATCATTCTTCGGTGCTTGCGGGACACCCTGGAGTAAATCCACTGTCGACCTCATCTCTCGTAGATTCTAGTGGCCGGGGCTGCGTAAGTGTGTTGAGGACTATGTGTTGGCTTGTAGTGTCTGTGCACGCGCTAAGGAGACTTACTTGAGATGTTTTGTCTCTGAGAACCAGGAGGAGTGGTCTTTGTTTTTGTCTCTGGCAGAGTGTGCTATAAATAATCGCACACAGGACTCCACTGGTAAGTCACCAATTTTTGGTGCATATGGCTTTCACCCACAGTTTGGCACATTTTCTGGTTCTGATACTTCTGATATTTCTGAGGAAGAACATTTTTCGTCATCATTGTCATCTATATTGTGGAAAATTCAAAATAACTTGATAAATATGGGTAACAAGTACAAACGTGTGGCTGACAGGAAACGTATGAATGGTCCGGACCTAAGTGTGGGTGATTCTGTGTGGCTGTCTACTAGGAACATTAAGTTGAAAGTTCCTTCTTGGAAGTTGGGTCCAAGATTTATCGGCCCATATAAGATCACAGCCATTATTAATCCTGTAGCATTTCTTCTTGAACTTCCTCAGGCTCTGGAAATCCATAATGTGTTTCACAGATCTTTGTTGAAGAGATATGTTGAACTCTGGAGCCATCTCCCTTGCCACCCGCGCCTGTCTTGGTGGATGGCAATTTGGAATTCCAGATTGTCAAGATCATTGATTCTCGAGTTCTCCATGGGACTCTTCATTATCTCGTTCACTGGAAGGGTTATGGACCTAAGGAGAGGATATGGGTACCGGAATCTGACGTGAATGCCATTCGTTTGGTGAAAGCCTTTCACAGGTTTCATCCTGATAGAGTTGGTCCTGGGTGCCCGAAGGTCACCCGTAAAAGGGGGGGGGGTAATGTCACGAACGTGCCTGCATCAGGTTGCAGGCATTCAGCTAGGCTTTCAAAAGTGACATAATTTGACATGTTTTCCTCTTGGTTTGGTTGCTGTTTACCACACCCCTTCACCTCAGCTGTTGCAGGTGTGGTGATTATCTTTCCCCTATTTATCCCTTACTCTCCCAATATTCCTTGCGGTTTATACTTTCTGCTGACTTTGTTGTGTGTGGTTTGGTTCTCGGCTGAGATCCGGTTGCTGCAATATCTGCATTAAGATAAGTGTCATTTTCCCTATTGTGTTTATCCTACTTTTCCCTGTTGTGGTTTTGCCTTCTGGAGTCTCCTGTTCGTCCGTCCTCTTGGAGGACCGGGTTGACTCTTTCCCCTGTCACTAGCTGCAGGTGTATGAACTCTCCTACCTGCCTGTTCATACTGGTAGTCTGTCAGGGCCTAGTGTCAGGGTTCCCTGCAGGAGGTGACTGTTTCCCTTGTTTGGTCTTTTCCCTTCCCTCTTATGCTTGGTGTGGCAATTCAATCCACACCAGAGCGTGACACTGGGTTAGCTGTTCTTTTGGCATTGTCCTTGTAGCGTGAGCTTCTGTTTTAAGATAAATATGAGAGGGATGACATTGTTCATGCTGCAGTTGTCCCTACTGAAAATTTTTGTCATTTCTTTAAAGGGCTTCAGCACGCAGCAGGCATCTCTGCCTGACCTCGATATAACACATGCTCCTTACTGAGGTGGTCTGGTGTATGATGAAATTCACGGCTTTATACTGCTCGTACAGACAATTTAGCATGTACAAAGTGAAATTCCAGTGAGTTAGAATGTTGCGGATTGAGCAGTCTAACAGCAGACCATTCTGTCACTGCAACTTTAAAAGGGTGTCCCTTGACACATAAGAATGGCTGAAATTCACATTCTACATAGTCTACTGGACATTGCCTGCACCTTCTGCAAACCAGTGTGCTTTTTTTAAAAGTGTTCCACAACTAAGTTTATCATATCCGCCATTCAGGGAGCATGTGTTATTTCCCTCAGGTTCAGCACAGGCACGATATTGCGGCCATTGTCACTGACCATCTTTTCCAGTAGGAGTTGGCAGAGAGAGTGCCAGTTGGATATTTGCTGCTTGATCCACTTTAGCAGGTGATCAGCTTTATGACTACTCTTGTATAGGCCGAACAGCTCCTACACCACATGGCAATGGTTGACTTTATATATGCGATAGGAGGGATGGGAAGTGGAAGCGACGCTGTGCCCTGCTGCTGTTGGGTATGGTAAGATATCCATGGAGGACAAGGTGAAGGAGGAGAAAAAGTGCCTGGTGTGGGAGCAAGGCCAATGCAAATGTGGAGGTGTCAAAAATACCTTGCCTTGTTGCTACATTGCTGACTCCCTGATGCTTTGACATCAGTAAAACAGTAACCCAGTGGCCAAAAAAAGACATGTATTGTCTCTGCCCATTACAGCTGTTCCAGGCATGCACCTTGCAGCACAATGGCAGTTGCAAGGAGTGACCCACGTTCTCTGCCCCTGTGCGAGTACAAGGCAGGGATGGCTTTTTGGGAGAAATAATGCTGGCTAAGTATCTTCCAGGGAGGCTGAGCATGCCCCATCAGCTCCCTAATGGCAGCAGACTCTACTAAATAGTACAGCAGAGACTCCACGGCCAGTAACTTGGCCAGGAGGGAGTTGTGCTTGCGCTCCAGCAGATTGCTGGGTGTGTAAAGTTGTATCTTGTCCACACATTCCGTTATCAATGGTTGTTAATTGAGTGGACGAGAAGGAGTCTGAGAGAGAGAAGTAGACACCGCACTTCCCGTGGATGCAGCATGGCTGCCACAAAGGAGACTGGTAGAAGGAGAAAACTCTTGTTGTGCTAGCTGCTGGATGCCTCTGTTTTCCCACTGAATAGAGTAATAACACTTCATGTTGTTCAGTAGAGCTGTGCTACCTATGTTTGTGTCTGACTGCCCACAGCTTATTTTAATCTTGCAGATCTTCCATATGGCAATGCTGTTTTCTTCTGTTAATGTGGAGAAAAAATGCCAGATGGGAGATACTCACATGCTCAGCCCACAGACAGTAGCAGCCAAGCTTTTCTTAGCTCTGGCATGTTTTGGGATTGCTGCACCCACAATATTACTAGCATATCCTTAGCACCCTGATTTAGCTTCCAGGGCCTGTCCAACACACAATCATCATCAAAGCTCCCACCCTTCCCACCACTTTCTCAGACTGTGATATGACATTGTGAGCTCTTTGATCCCCTCCTGATTCCTTGCTCTGTATTTGCCCAGCATGTCGCTACCACTGCCCCTACTCCCTCCACCTTGTTTACATGCGCCAACACCACTGCAACTAACACAGCTATGTATGGGATCCCCCACATCCCCCTGAATCTTCTCTTCATGGCAGTCCAAATGCTGACTGCTCCCACACAAGTCATCAACTGGTAGTGTGTGGTGGGATTTTGCCTATTCCTAGGAAAAAAGAAGGCACCCAACTAGCAGGGAGCAGTGAAGACAGAGAGAATGCAACTGAAAGGCTACTTTGGGGCTCCAAGTCATGGTGTGAACCTCAGAGGTGACCTCCACATCAACCTGCTGTGATTGAGAGGAGGAGTAACACATGTAGTCCACAATCTCATCCTCTTTGTCCTCAATAATAATGTTGTGCCTTTTGGGAACCAGGTAGAATTGTGGGCTACTACTTTTGTTGCCTGGATGGATGCTACTGCCATCACCTACATTATGGCTCTGGGAGGACGAGGCCTGGGTCTTTCATTCCAGTCATTTTAAAGGCCTCATGAACATTTTCTTAAATGAAAAGTTAAAGTTTTGATTCATAGTCACACAAATTATGAAACTGTTATAGCAAAATAGCTAGTGGGGTTTCTTAATTTAAAGAAAAGTACAAGAAAATGCCCTTTGTCTTCTACAGGCACACTAAGCATTGCTATTGACAATTAAATTGGGAATAATGCATTATTGTAAACCGTAAAATTTATTTCTTCTCTGTAATTGGTGTTTTACCACACTGGGTCAAAAAAGAGATTTCAGCAGTATAAAACATACCTTGCAAACCTGTAATGTGCCATCTACCCAATGAGAAGGTTCATAACCCAAAAATAGTCCCTGTACAGGGTCACCCTTGTTAAGATAAAACTTAACTTTTACTATTTATGCTAAAAGAAATTAGTGTAAATAGTGAAAAAAGTGTGATCCATTAAAACTATCAGAGTACCGCTGTCACTCTATTATGATGTAAAGATGACATCTATAATCTGATATGATGAGTGAGGTGTTGGCTTAAAGTGCACGTGAAATTCTGGTGAGGGGGGTTAATCCACTAGTATTTTCGGGTGAATCTGTAGGTATCCAGATTACCCAATAAGTTCCAGGTCTAGTGGTCTTAATGTGGTCTGGCTGCAGGCTACATATTAGATTCTTCCAAAGTAGCAAAGGAGCATTTGATTTTGTGATTTTGTGATTTGATTTTGTGGTGTGGAGTGTGACCTCTTCCACTCCTAAAATCTCCCCTTACTCCCTTCTTATACCCCTAAACAGAGGAAGGAGAGAGGGGGAGAAGGTATGTTCAGATCACACATATACACTGCTCAGAACCTAGGTGTAGAGAGAAATACAATCCAAACTTCCCTGATCAAGCCAGTGCGCTGGTGGAACATGTAGGAAGGGTTTTCTCACAGGTACTTTTTTTAGATAGGTGGGAGATGAGGAAACGGCTCTCATTGTGTGAACATTGTATTTGTGTAAATGAAGTTAAAATGATTTGAACTGACATCCTGCCACAAGGGGCTGCTGTTTCCTAAGCACAGTTAAAGAGGCTGAAGTTGGCTTCTCATTCGTCAGTTTCTTATTCACATCATTTGTATTTTTCGTTTTTATTTAAGAATTTTGAGGAACTCTTATCAACAGTAACAGAAAAATTTGCTGTGAGCCGTGCTTAACGTACATCAGTTGAAAGCGGCATAAAAATACAAAAGATGGGCACAAAATGGGCATCAAAGTGGGCACAAAGAAAGTGTGATTTAAGGAATTAAATGAATTTGGGACAGTGATCTTGCACTGCCAACATACAGAGGGTGATGCCCCACATCAGATACAGTGGAGATCAGCCTGGCCTTACCAGGTTCTGGGCATGAAAACTGGCATAAAAGTGGGCAAACAGGCACTTTTCACTGATCTGAATAAGTAACTGATGTTTTTAAGGGGTTAAATGAATTTGGGCCAGTGCTCTCGCACTGCCAACATACAGAGGATGAAGCTCCACATCAGATACAGTGGATATCAGCCTGGCCCAAACAGGTTCTGGGCATGAAAACTGGCATCAAAGTGGGCAAACAGGCACTTTTCACTGATTTGAATAAGTAACTGATGTTTTTAAGGGGTTAAGTGAATTTGGGCCAGTGCTCTCGCACTGCCAACATACAGAGGATGAAGCTCCACATCAGATACAGTGGATATCAGCCTTGCCCAAATAGGTTCTGGGCATGAAAACTGGCATCAAAGTGGGCAGACAGGCACTTTTCACTGATTTGAATAAGTAGCTGATGTTTTTAAGGAGTTAAATAAATTCGGACCAGTGATCTCACACTGAGAACATACAAAGGGTGATGCCTCACATCAGATACAGTGGAGTTCAGCCTGGTCCGAGCAGGGTCTGCGCATGAAAACTGGCATCAAAGTGGGCAGACGGCCACTTTTCACTGATTTGAATAAATAACTGATGTTTTTAAGGGGTTAAATAAATTCGGACCAGTGATCTCGCACTGCCAACATACAGAGGGTGAAGCCCCGCATCAGGTACAGTGGAGTTCAGCCTGGCCCAAACAGGTTCTGGGCATGAAAACTGGCATCAAAGTGGGCAGACAGACACTTTTCACTGATTTGAATAAGTAAGTGATGTTGCTAAATCCCACTCTATCTGATGCAGGGCATCACCCTCTGTTTGTTCTCAGTGCGATATCACTGGTCCGAATTCATTTAACCCCTTAAAAACATCAGTTACTTATTCAAATCAGTGAAAAGTAGTCGTCTGCCCACTTTGATGCCAGTTTTCATGCCCAGAACTTGTTCAGGCCAGGCTGAACCCCACTGTATCTGATGTGGGGCATCACCCTGTGTATGTTGGCAGTGCGAGATCACTGGCCCGAATTCATTTAATCTCTTAAAAACAACAGTTACTTATTCAAATCAGTGAAAAGTGGCCATCTGCCCACTTTGATGCCAGTTTTCATGCCCAGAACCTGTTCGGGCCAGGCAGAACTCCACTGTATCTCATGCGGTGCATCACCTTCTGTATGTTGGCAGTGTGAGATCACAGGCTAGAATTCATTTAACCCCTTAAAAACATTAGTTACTTATACAGATCAGTGAAAAGTGCCTGTTTGCCCACTTTGATGCCAGTTTTCATGCCCAGAACCTGTTCGGGCCAGGCTGAACTCCACTGTATCTGATGTGGGGCATCACCCTCTGTCTGTTGGCAGTGCGAGATCACTGGCCCAAATTCATTTAATTCCTTAAATCAAACTTTCTTTGTGCCCACTTTGATGCCCATTTTGTGCCCATCTTTTGCATTTTAATGCCACTTTCAACTCATATACATTAAGCATGGCTCATTGCAACTTTTTCTGTTACTGTTGATAAGGGTTTCCTCAACATTCTTAAATAAAAACGAAAAATACAAATGATGTGAATAAGAAACTGACGAATGAGAAACCAACTTCAGCCTCGAATAAGAAACTGGCTGAATTTGAAACCAACTTCAGCCTCATGCACAGCTAACAGATGTGGGGTCTCCAGCCTGGAAAAGGAAGTGAAGCAGGAACCATCTTAGAATGAGCCTGGGAGAAGATAAAGGAGCTGTGTGTGAGGAGAATCCCTTGACATCTAGACGTGAGAGCATCATTTGGGGACCAGAGCTGCAGCCAAGTGGAGCTGATCATGTCCATGACCCTAATCTTGTCCAAAGGAAGGGGAAATGCTGCCAGAAACGCAGATGAGAGCTGAGGAGTAAAGCCACAGATACTGTGGTACCACACGTTGTTGGAGAAACCCTGGTTCCGTCCACAGTCACCAACTTATACAGAACAGACTCGGGTGACCCAGGCCATTCTGAGATTGTTTTCTCGTCACATATTATGCTTCACGACAGTAGTAAATTTGTGTCAAAATATTTTATTTTTATTTATAAAAAAAAATACCAAATTTAGCAAAAATTTTGAAAAATTAGAAAATTTCCAAATTTCAATTTCTCTACTTTCAAAATACATAGTAATACCTCCAAAAATAGTTATTATTTTACATTCCCCATATGTCTACTTTATGTTGGCATCATTTTATAAATGTCATTTTACTTTTTTAGGACGTGAGAAGCTTAGAAGTTTAGAAGCCATTTTTCAAATTTTCAATAAAATTTCCAAAACCATTTTTTTAAGCACCAATTCAGATATAAAGTGGTTTTGAGGGGCTTACCTAATGGAAACCACCCATAATTGACCCTATTTTAGAAACTACACCCCTCAAATTATTTAAAACTGACGTTAAAAACTTTGTTAACCCTTTAGGTGTTCTACAAGAATGAAAAAAAAAATGGAGGCGAAATTTCAAAATGTCATTTTTATGCAGATTTTTCATGTTAATCAATTTTTTCTTGCAACACAGCAAGGGTTAACAGCAAACTAAACCTCAATACACATTGCTCTGATTCTGCAGTTTACAGAAATACCCCATATGTGGTGGTAAACTGCTCTATGGGCATGTGGCAGTGGTCAGAAGGAAAGGAGCGCCATACAGATTTTGGAGGCAGATTTTGCTAGAATGTTTTTTAGGCATCATTTTGTAATTGAGAGACTCTGACGTACCCCTAGAGCGGAAACCCTCAAAAAGTGACCCCATTTTGGAAACTACACCTTTCAAAGAATATATTAAGGGGGGTACTGACCACTTTGACCCCCTAAGCGTTTTACGGAATTTGGAAACACTTGGGTGTGAAAATGAAAAGTTTCATTTCTTCCAATAAAATTTATTTTTTTGGCGATTGTCTTAGGTAGGGTATCAATTTCTGCGGATGAGATGACGTTTTGATTGGTGCCATCTTGGGGTAAATAAGCCTTTTTGATTGCCTGCTATTACACTTTTTGTGAGGGTAGATGACCAATAAATGGCTGTTTTGTCATAGTTTTTTAAAAAAATTTTTACAGTGTTCACCTGAGGGGGAATATAATGTGATATTTTTATAGAGCAAGTTGTTACGGATGCGGTGATACCCAATATGTCTAACATTTTTATTTTTGTTAAGTTAGATGCATTTTTGAACAGAATTAAATCTTGTTTTTGTTCTACCATTTTCAGAGAGCCATATTTATTTTTCAGGCGATTGTCTTAGGTAGGGTCTCATTTTGTGCAGGACGAGATGACGGTTTGATTGGTACCATTTTGGGGTACATACGCTTTTTTGATCGTGTGGTATTACACTTTTTGTGAGGTAAGAGGAGAAAAAATGGCTGTTTTGGCATAGTTTTTTTTAAAATTTTTTTACTGCATTCACCTTTGGGGCCATCTCATGTTATATTTTTATAGAGCAGGTTATTTTGGACATAGCGATACCCAATATGTCTAACATTTTTATTTTTGGTAAGTTTTACACATTAGATGCATTTTTCAACAAAATAAAATCTTTTTTTGTGTTGCCATTTTCTGAGAACCATTTATTTTTTTATTTTTTGGGCAATTAGGTAGGGTCTTAGGTAGAATCTCATTTTTTGCGGGATGAGATGATGGTTTTATTGGTACCATTTTGGGGTAAATACGCCTTTTTTATCACCTGCTATTACACTTTTTGTAAGAGAAGGTGACCAAAAAATGGCTGTTTTGGCACTGTTTTTTTTTTCTACTGCATTCACCTGGCGGGGTGGATCATGTGATATTTTTATAGAGCCGGTCTATACGGACGCGGCGATGCCTAATATGTGTACTTTTCTTTTTTCCCTTTTTTTTACAATTTTTTTTTAACTTTATTTTGGGAAAATGGCTTTTTTTTTTTTACTTTAAACTTTTATTTATTTATTTTTTAAAACTTTATTTTTTTAACTTTTTTTTCACTTTTTTACCACACTTTTTTAACTTTTGGGAGTCTGATCCCCTTTACAATGCATTACAATACTTCTGTATTGTAATGCATTGGCTATAAGTGTAATTACACACAGTAATACACTTACAGCTCCCTGCCTGTGAGATCCAGGGGGCTGGATCTCACAGGCTTCCGTAGATACAGTAGCATCGGGCTGCCATCCAAGCCATCGGGTCCCCGTCACAGCAGCGCGGGGACCCGATGGACTCCCCCTCCCGCACCAAGGATCAGCGCTGACCGCGGCACATCGAGGGTTAATGCGCCGGCATCGGTGTTTTCACCGATGCAGGCGCATATAGCAGGGGTCCGGCTACTGGGCACAGCCAGTCCCCTGCAGCTGATCCGGCAGGCGCAGCTCCTGCACCCGACCGATCAGCGTGCTATACTACTACGGCGCTGGGTGGGAAGGGGTTAAAGTGCCAGTTCACAAGGGAGAGCTCATAAGCTTCACAAGGAATTCAAGCCAGGCTGGTGTTTATTTAGGAGAAACGCTATAGGCATGTGCTATTTGACCAGTTGTTCAGGGGGAATACTATAAGATGTAATCTGTAAATCGCATCACGCACCCAAATAATTGTTCCTGATCCTAGGGTAATAATAGGTAAGGTATGGCTCGTCTATTTGAGCTCGCCAGTAATAAATTTACCGCTTTTACCTCCAGCATCCACTGGAGCACACCGCGCTGTACAGCACAATGGTTTCGGCCTCCTGACTGGGTGTATGTAAATTTATTCATGTGTAACCAACATCTGTGGTTGCGTTCATTACCACTTTTTAGTAAAATACGGTTTTGGCAAAACTGGTGTTGGAGTTGCTTTCCTCGTTCGTGACTTATTATTTATTATGATTATTACTATTATTATTATTATTTATTACTAGCAGAAAGACCCGGCTTCGCCTGGGTATATTTCATCTATTTCATTTAATGTTTCTGTGTGTCGTTGCAGAGAGAAAGTCATCCTCCCTCCCATCCCTGCAGCTGACAGATGTTGATTTTTACCTTCAATTGTTCAATCTCCATTGGCTGCGGAGTGGGAGGGGTCATGGCCTGACTGAGTCGGGGGCGTGACATTGAAAGACCTGGGGCGGGGTTTTAAGTCCTTCTTTTGATGGTGGCCAGAATTACAGGTCAATGCCATGGTAATTTATGAGGACACGCCATGGGTAACAGTGGAAGAAAACATTGCTTTGCACGGGTATATTTAATCTATTTCATTTAATGTTTCTGTATGTTGTTGCAGAAAGAAATCCAACCTCCCTCCCGCCCCTGCAGCTGACAGAAGTTGATTTTTACCTTCATTTTTTCAATCCCCGTTGGCTGCGGAGTGGGAGTGGGGCGTGGCCTGACAGAGTCGGAGCGTGGTTTCGCGAGATCTGGGGCGGGGGTCAGAGTGGCATGAATTACAGGTCGATGACATGGTAATTTATGGGGACCCGCAATGGGTAGCAGTGGAAAAAAACATCTTTTATTAGTACTGAATGGTCGTAGTCTAAAATTAGACAATTTCATCTACGATTTTTGTGTGTCATTGCAGAGAGAAATTCACCCTCCCACCCCTGCAGCTGATTTTTTTCAATCCCCGGTTGCCTGTGGAGTGGGGGGGGGGCATGGCCTGGCAGAGTTGGGGGTGTGGATTATCAAGATGCTTCGAACGGTTGTAGTCTGAAATTAGTCTTTCATCTATTTAGAATTTCATCTAAAATTTTGTGTGTCATTGCAGAGAGAAATTCACCCTCCCACCCCTGCAGCTGACAGAAGTTTATTTTTCCCTTCATTTTTTCAATCCCTGTTGGCTGTGGAGTAGGAGGGGGCGTGACCTGACACAGTTGGGGGCATGGCTTAACAAAGCGCTTCGCATAGGTGATTTAATCTATTTCATTTAATGTTTCTGTGTGTCGTTGCAGAATGGCTGCAGAGTGAGAGGGGGCGTGGTCTGACAGAGTTGGGGGCGTGACTTAGCAAGACGATTCGAACAGTTGTAGTCTATAATTAGTCTATTTTATCTAAAATTTTTGTGTGTCATTGCAGAGAGAAATTCACCCTCCCACCCCTGCAGCAAACAGAAGTTTATTTTTACCTTTATTTTTTCAATCCCCATTGGCTGCGGAGTGGGAGGGGGCGTAACCTGACAGAGTCGGGGGCGTGGATTAGCAAGACGCTTCACATGGGTGTATTTAATCTATTTCATTTAATGTTTCTGTGTGTCGTTGCAGAAAGAAAGTCAACCTCCCACCCATCCCTGCAGCTGACAGAAGTTGATTTTTACCTTTATTTTTTCAATCCCTGTTGGCTGCGGAGTGGGAGGGGGCGTGACCTTACAGAGTCGGGGCGTGGCTTAGCAAAGCGCTTCGCATAGGTGCATTTAATCTATTTCATTTAATGTTTCTGTGTGTCGTTGCAGAATGGCTGCGGAGTGAGAGGGGGCGTGGCCTGACAGAGACGGGGCGTGGCTTAGCAAAAGGCTTCGAACGGTTGTAGTCTATAATTAGTCTATTTCATCTAAAATTTTTGTGTCGTTGCAGAGAGAAATTCACCCTCCCACCCCTGCAGCAAACAGAAGTTTATTTTTACCTTCATTTTTTCAATTCCCGTTGGCTGCGGAGTGGGAGGGGGCGTGACCTGACAGAGTCGGGGGCGTGGATTAGCAAGACGCTTCGCATGGGTGGATTTAATCTATTTTATTTAATGTTTGTGTGTGTTGTTGCAGAAAGAAAGTCAACCTCCCACCCATCCCTGCAGCTGACAGAAGTTGATTTTTACCTTTATTTTTTCAATCTCTGTTGGCTGCGGAGTGAAAGGGGGTGTGGCCTGACAGAGTTGGGGGTGTGGCTTAGTGAGACCTGGGGCGGGGGTTTTAAGTACTTCTTTTAGGGTGGCCTGAATTAAAGGTCAATACCATGCTTATTTATGAGCCCACGCAATAGGCAGCAGTGGAGGAAAACATCTTTTATTACTACTGAACTGTAGTAATAGAAAAAAACATAAGTTATATTTATGGTAACCGGAATACCTTTAACAGTGTCAGTAAATAGAAATTGATGAGATCCTCAGCTGCTGATAATTACCTGGTTGTTATGGAAACCTGCCCTCCCTGTGTGGCTTTGCAGAGAATGGCAGTTGGAGTTTAAAACCAAAGCTCCCAGTTGTAATGTTGGCTAATGGAGATCATATTTTGGGAATATCTCGGGAACGGTACCTCCTAGAGAGATGAGACCTGGTCTAAAACCTTCCCGGACACCTGATGTACCTGTGTGCCGAATTTGGTGAAAATCGGTCCAGTAGTTTGGTCGCGCATAGAGAACAGACAGACAGACAGACAGACATTCATTTTTATATTATTAAGAGATTAAAGTGCCATTCATTCCATAGTGCTGTACATATGATAAGGGGTATACATAAATACAGACAATTGCACTGAGCATGAACAAGATGAGTTACAAACTGGTACACAAAGAAAGAGGGCCCTGCCCGTGAGGGCTTACAATCTACAAGGGATGGGGGAAGAAAACAGTAGGTGAGGGTAAAGCTGGTTATGGCGGTATAGCAGCAGCAGTGTCACTGGTTGTAGGCTTGTCTGAAGAGGTGGGTTTTCAGGTTTCTTTTGAAGGATTCCACTGTAGGTGAGAGTCTGATATGTTGGGGTAGAGAATTCCAGAGTATGGGGATGCACTGTTTTTCTGTACTGTACTGTATATCCCCATCTAGCAGGTGCTCCATGGACAATGCTACTAAGTGTGTGTCCTGTGCAATGTATGCATGCCTTGAAGAGCCATTCGAGGGTGAATACATTTGCACTAGATGCAATCACGTTGCATATTTGGAAGCCCAGATCTTGGATCTAAATAAGCAGCTTGGCATACTTAGGGGCATTGAACACCTGGAGAGAGGCTTAGACCTCACAGTGCAGGCACTGGCTGGGGTCAGTGAAGAGGAGGAGGATGGAGATGGGCAAGAGCAGGACTATCAGGTCAGCAGCTGGGTAAATGTAGTAAGAAGGGGTAGAGGGAAAAGTGCCAGGGAGGCTAGTCCTGAGCTGGAACGCCCTAGTAAATATGCCTGTTTGGCTGATATTAGGGATGAAAGCCCAGGACCAGCGACACTGCAGCAGGCTGTTTCTCCTAGAAACCAGGAGGATGACCGCTGCAGGAAGGATGGGAAAAGGAGAGCAGCAAAGGACAGACAGATACTGGTGGTAGGGGACTCTATTATTAGGAGGACAGACAGGGTCATCTGTCGCCGAGACCGTGAATGTCGAACAGTGTGTTCTCTCCCGGGTGCTTGGGTTCGGCATATTGCGGACCAGATTGACAGATTGCTGGGTGGGGCTGGGGAAGACCCGACGGTCATGGTACACGTTGGCACCAATGACAAAGTCAAGGGGAGATGGAAGGTCCTTAAAAATGATTTTAGGGAACTAGGTGAGAAGCTAAAGTCCAGGACCTCCAAGGTAGTGTTTTCAGAAATACTACCAGTGCCACGAGCGTCACTAGAGAGACAACGGGAGATTAGGGAGTTAAATAAGTGGCTCAGAGGCTGGTGCAGGAAGGAAGGGTTTGGGTTCATGGAGAACTGGACCGACTTCTCTGTCGGCTACAGACTCTACAGTAGGGACGGGCTGCACCTTAATGGGGAGGGTGCAACTGCCCTGTGGGAAAAAATGGGTTAGACGGCTGGAGGAGCTTTTAAACTAGGATCTGGGGGGAGGGTGGGTGCCCATACTAATAAGGGGGTAGATAGTGTAGATAGAGAGTGGGTCATAGGAAGGAAAAGTGGGGGGTTAGTGGGGGCTGGGGTTAGTAAGGAATGTAGGGAGAAGACTGTGCAAAACAACAACCAAAGTAACCCAAGAACCCCGGATATTCATTTCATAAGTAATAGTAAATTGACAAAAAATATACATAGACCTCCTAATTGTATGTACACTAATGTCAGAAGCCTAACTAATAAAATTGGTGAACTGGAATTAGTGATGTGTGAGGAGGACTATGACATAGTGGGAATAACTGAGACATGGCTGGATGATAGCTATGACTGGGCAGTTAATGTACAGGGTTACAATCTTTTTAGAAAGGATCGTCAAAACCGGCGAGGGGGAGGGGTCTGCCTTTATGTAAAGTCCTGTCTAAAGCCCACAATCCGGGAAGATATAAGTGAGGGACATGAAGATGTGGAGTCACTGTGGGTAGAAATAAATGGAGCCAAAAACAATAAGAAATACTAATAGGAGTTTATTATAAACCCCCTAGTATACCAGAGCCCATAGAAAATCTACTTCTAAACGAAATAGACGAGGTGGCAAATCATAATGAGGTCGTTATTATGGGGGATTTCAACTACCCAGATATAGACTGGAAAATTGAAACCTGTATATCTCATAAAGAAAACAGTTTCTTGGAAATAACCAAAGAATTACCTTTCCCAACTGGTTCAGGACCCAACTAGAGGGACGGCCATACTGGACTTAGTATTAACCAATAGACCTGACAGAACAACAGATGTGCAGGTTGGGGGACACCTGGGTAACAGTGACCATAAAATAATAACCTTTAAATTGTCATTAAAAAAAGCATTTCTTCAGGGAGGAACAAAAATACCAAACTTCAAAAATGCAAAATTTAGCCATCTAAGAGAGGCCATAGGTCTAACTAACTGGGACAAAATCCTGGAAAATAAAAATACAGCCACAAAATGGGATATTTTTAAAAGCATCCTAATATCTAATTGTGAGAGGTACATACCGTATAGGAATAAAATGATAAGAAACAAGAAAAAACCAATGTGGATAAATAGAAGTGTAAAAAAAGCAATAAATGACAAAAAGAAAGCATTTAAATCACTAAAACAGGAGGGGAGCGAGGAAGCATTGAAAAACTATAAGGAAAAAAATAGAATTTGTAAAAGACAAATAAAAGCAGCTAAACTAGAGACTGAAAGACTAATTGCTAAAGAGAGTAAAACTAACCCTAAAATGTTCTTCAATTATATAAATACTAAAAAGTATAAATCTGAAGGTGTCGGCCCCTTACAGAGTAATGAGGGGGGAGTAGCAGAGAGCGATGAGGAGAAAGCAAAACTCTTAAATATTTTTTTCTCCACTGTAATCACTGAGGAAAATAAACTGTCAGATGAAATGCAGAATATAAAAGTGAATTCCCCTTTAAAAGTGTCCTGTCTGACCCAGGAAGAAGTACTGGGGCGTCTTAAAAGATTAAAATAGACAAATCGCCAGGACCGGATGGCATACACCCACGTATCCTAAGAGAATTAAGTAATGTCATTGCCAGACCCTTATACTTGATATTTAAGGACTCTATACTGACAGGGAGTGTTCCACAGGATTGGCGCATAGCAAATGTGGTGCCAATATTCAAAAAGGGTCCAAAAACAGAGCCCGGGAACTATAGGCCGGTAAGTTTAACATCTGTAGTGGGTAAACTGTTTGAAGGTTTTCTAAGAGATGCTATCTTGGAGTACCTCAATGAAAATAAGCAAATAACTCCATATCAGCATGGCTTCATGAGGGATCGGTCGTGTCAAACCAATTTAATCAGTTTCTATGAGGAGGTAAGTTCTAGACTTGACCGCGGGGAATCAATGGATATCGTATATCTGGACTTCTCCAAAGCATTTGACACTGTACCACATAAAAGGTTAGTATATAAAATGAGAATGCTTGGCCTTGGAGAAAATGTCTGTATGTGGGTAAGTAAATGGCTCAGTGATAGAAAACAGAGGGTGGTTATTAATGGTACATACTCAGATTGGGTCACTGTAACTAGTGGGGTACCACAGGGGTCAGTATTGGGCCCTATTCTCTTCAATATATTTATTAATGATCTTGTAGAAGGCTTGCACAGTAAAATATCAATTTTTGCAGATGACACTAAACTGTGTAAAGTAATTAACACAGAAGAGGACAGTACACTGCTACAGATGGATCTGGATAGACTGGAGGCTTGGGCAGAGAAGTGGCAGATGAGGTTTAACACTGACAAATGTAAGGTTATGCATATGGGAAGGAATAATGCAAGTCACCAGTACATACTAAATGGTAAAACATTGGGTAACTCTGACATGGAAAAGGACCTAGGAATTTTAGTGAACAGCAAACTAAGCTGCAGAAACCAGTGTCAGACAGCTGCTGCAAGGCCAATAAGATAATGGGTTGCATCAAAAGGGGCATAGATGCCCGTGATGAGAACATAGTCCTGCCACTTTACAAATCACTAGTCAGACCGCACATGGAGTACTGTGTACAGTTCTGGGCTCCTGTGAACAAGGCAGACATAGCAGAGCTGGAGAGGGTTCAGAGGAGGGCAACTAAAGTCATAGCTGGAATGGGTGGACTACAGTACCCAGAAAGATTATCAAAATTAGGGTTATTCACTTTAGAAAAAAGACGACTGAGGGGAGATCTAATAACTATGTATAAATATATCAGGGGTCAGTACAGAGATCTCTCCCATGATCTCTTTATCCCAAGGACAGTGACCATGACGAGGGGACATCCTCTGCGCCTGGAGGAAAGAAGGTTTGTTCACAAAAATAGAAGAGGATTCTTTACGGTAAGAGCAGTGAGACTATGGAACTCTCTGCCTGAGGAGGTGGTGATGGTAAGTTCACTAAAAGAGTTCAAGAGGGGCCTGGATGTATTTCTGGAGGGTAATAATATTACAGGTTATAGTTACTAGATATGGGTTGTTGTTGATCCAGGGAGTAATTCTGATTGCCTGATTGGAGTCGGGAAGGAATTTTTTCCCCTAAAGTGAGGAAAATTGGCTTCTACCGCACAGGGGTTTTTTGCCTTCCTCTGGATCAACTTGTAGGAAAACAGGTCGAACTGGATGGACAGATGCCTTTTTTTCGGCCTTATAAACTATGTTACTACGTAAATCTTGGAGGCGATTGTGGGAAGAGGTGATAAGAGGAGAGAAGGAGGTCTTGTGAGGATCGGAGGTTTTGTGTGGGGATATATCAGAAAAGTATCTCTGAGATGTAGGAAGGGGACAGGTGGTGGACAGCCTTTTATGTATTAATTAGTATTTTGAACTGAATTCGCTGAGCCAGTGAAGGAATTGGCAGAGGGGAGAGGCAGAGGAGCAACAGGGTGAGAGGTGGATTAGTCGGGCAGCAGAGTTGAGGATAGCATACCTCCCAACCATCCCGGATCCATCGGGACAGTCCCGGATTGCAGTGAACAGACAATTTGAAAACTAAAGGAGATGCAATAAAACAAAAGAACAAAAAAAAGACAAAGTAAAATAGTTTGTTTGCTAAATTAAAAAAAAAAAAAATTACAAGTCACTTGTAATGTACAGTGACCGGCCCCACTATAAAATAACATGGAAGACAATCATGGACATTCATATTGGCACGGCAAATGCACTCTCAATACACCCACAGTGGATCTAAAAACAATGGGAAATCTTCAGTATAAAAGGTGACTAGTCAAAGATGTACCTCAATTCTTTTCGTACTTCACTGTATCCTGGGGAGCCCACCCCGGTACACAGCTTACACAGAGAACCACTATTCTACCTCTAGCA